>KK351174.1:445219-464471 GCA_000671755.1 Glossina brevipalpis | reverse complement strand
ACAATCCGAAGCATATTAAATAAAGTCCTGAAGTTCATATAAAAATAATGGATTTCTTTTTCCCCAAACTAATATTTCATTGAAAAATTTCGAGAATGAAATTCCATAAACGAATTTTGGTTCTACAACGCATACTTATCTGTGCGCTTCTACAGTTCTTTTACCTTTTCTTGAAATAAAAAATTAAAATATGTGTTATGTGCTTCCTTCGATCTTTCATTTTCAAAACTATTACTCACTGTTATAACAGAACTTTAAAGTTTTCCATAGAATAAACATAAGTCTGTTTTAATAAATTTTTGCTGCAAACCTTTAATCCCCAATTATCTATTTAGTTACGTGAAAAAAGTTATTTTAAGTTGGCGTCGAGACAAAACCGCAAGAAATTTCGGGACTACCTAATATTTTTATGAACTAACTTTCATACAGATTGGTTTTGCCATTTCTGTCTCTCTCTCTCATTCTCTCGTTTTGCATTACTTGATGCTCGCTTAATCCTTTTCGGAGCCATTTACTGAATAGTTTAAGTACTTAGTGATTAGAAAGGAAGCCGCAAAAACAAAAAATGATTTAATTAATTGTCAATAAAATTTCATAGATATTTAATGGACTTTCTTCACTCATGTGCAAAAATCGTTGCTAAAGCTTTTAGTTAAAAAAAAAAATTTTATATGAATATTTATTTATTCAAAAAAAAAAAAAAAAAGAATTAAGATTGAGATTGAGTAAAATTGAGAATTGAGAGAATAAATTTTTATACACATCACCGCAGGCAAGTTACATTTGCTTTTATTTCTAATGACAACTAAGAAAGATGAATTGAAAAAATAACATAAATATTTTGTAGTCGATTCGTTTGTCTGGCTACTTTTGTCTAATATATTGATAAATAAAGTAAATCATTTGTTCATTCGCTTCAGAGATCAATACGTACAATTCTTCTTTATTGAGAGAAACATAAGGAAATGCCGCCATTTTATAACATTTCCTTAACAGAGTCGGCAAATAACATATATAGAATACTCTCTCTCTCTCTTTCTATACGATGCCTTATTTAAATTTGGAGATATTGAAAATGACACTTAAAAGATGACGCACATATTCTTAATTAATGGTCATCATACAAATCAAGGTTGCAAATGCAAGGCTACGTTAAATCTTTCCCTACGCGTATGCTTACCATACACAAAGGTTGTGACCACGCAGATATTGATCTCCAGCAAAATACAAACATTTACGAGGGACATATAGAACTTCAAAAGAAAGAATGCGTGGATGGATTAAGTCTTAGATACATATTAAACATGGGTAAAAGAATGTAAGCTTCAAATTATAAAGAATATTGGTCTGAAAGTCAGCGCAACAAACATTTAAAATCATAAGAAGAAAACAGTGGGGTTTGTTATGGCCAAAAACAAATTCTTAAAGTAGATAAAAAACCATAACTGGTAGCAGGTAAAACAAGGATGTCAAACTCGAGGCTCATGAGACGCATACAAACTGCAATAAATAAATATATTTACAACTCTATCAATAAAACTTACACAATACTAATAATAATAATTACGACCATCGAAAATCGAGTTGATTCAGATTTAATACAATTCAAATTTGAAAGCAAAAATTCATTGAAGTCGAGGTAAATGAATTTTGTAGATATTAGCCAGCTAGCCTTGAATGGTAATGATCATGTTTGGAAGTATTTCTCGGTGCAAGCAGAGCAGTTATTTACATTTATGAAAGGAAATAATTCTTCTGTCAGATCTGCAATGAACGATACGGTTGGGTCAGTGTTGAAACTAATCAGTTTCAATAATATCTCATTGAAATGTGTAGTGAACAGTACCAGGAAAGAGATGCCAAGTGTTAGAAAGAAAACCTTAAATTACTTTTGTCCTTTTTTGATTTTTGTACTTTTCGTAATAAATCGGCTCTTTGTTTTTGGGCCGATTGAAATTCAAGCGTTTGTATTAAAATTGTTTGGTCTAAAATTTTACTCAAATAAGAAAGTAGATTAAAAAAAAATTCAAATCTCCGCTCAGCGTATACAATGTTCTTATTTTTTCAGTTTACAATATTAAATAAGTCCTTGGTTCAATGAAAGCTATTGTTGGGCATGATTTCTTCATAAGGGAGAAAAGAGATGGCCACTTAAATTGTTACCACCATTCTTTTTTTCTTCTTTTTTTTTTGTTTTTTTGAAGAGCACATCTATGTATTTCGAAAAGTTTTGCTGGGTAGTTGTTATTAGCAAATAACCCTTGTATACCTTATCCGTGTGTGTATCTTATAGTATATGTTAGACGTCCACATATATATACATATTTACGAGTACCTATTATGATATCGCATGTCAAATAAGAGCTGTGTGTAATTAATTAAATATGATTTTTTTTGTTCTTTTCATCTTAAGCAATTAGTAATAATATGCCTTTTGTGATAAATAATGAAAAATATTGAAATTTAACCTTATTTTGTCCTAATGATTACTCATACCACGTCTTAAATTGTAAGCTGACTGTAAGCTAAATCTAAATATATACAAAAATTAGAGCAAAAATATGCAAAAGGTTATTTACTTATATACGTTAATGCCCCTATTTTTACTATTTTCCTTCTATCCTCTTTTCTACCCTTTACTTAAAATAATTGAAGTAGTAACAGCTGTAGCGTTTTGGTTTTCTGTTTTTTTTCTCTCTTTTTTTTGTTTTTTTTTTTTCTTATTTTCATTTAATTGCGTGTGAGAGAAAAATAACATTAAGTGGTCAGTATTGTCAGAAATTACGTTATGAATGGAATTGAATTGAATTCTCTTTATAAATTTTTAGGTAAAGATTTAAAGAAATTCGGTATGATTTGTGTGAGTCAAATATTATATTAAATCTTTCTCTTCAATATTCATGAAAACACTCCTAATACTTTATTTTATTAACTTTCTCAGTCAATCTAGTTCTATATATAAAAAAAATTAGGTAAGAAAATTATATATATGCCTTAGTTTGAATCCTTGATATTAAGATATTACCTCAAAAATCAATGCATTCTAATTATAATACTAAATGTAATCATATGAGTTCGGAGTTGGCGTGATTGGTCCGATATTTATCTTTTATATTTGAAATCAAGTACTATTTCTAATGAGTTTTAAACCAATATCTCACATATATATGCTATATACATACATATAAATAAATATCATAATGTATGTATGCTGCAGTTTACAGATCAATAGCTGCTATGAAGAGAAGCGGGATATTAACCTCTTCGCGCTTTTAGCTAAATATGGGGACGTTTAATTTTTTTTTTTTTATTTATTTATAAATAATAAAAAGAACCAAAATTAAAGATTTTATTGTTTTTCCCACTCTATAAGTATGATTTATATTCGACGTTATATTAGAGATTTTATAAAGAAAATTAAATTAATTTTCGATGCAGTCATTATTAATAGATTATTTGAAAAACCCATTATGATTTTTGTTAAAGAACTATCAGAATTATATTGAATATAATTAGATTGCGGTGGTAGTTTTCGAAAATTTTCGAAAATTTTTTGCGATTACCTTTTATCTTATAAGAAATTTATCGTATCAGCGATCATTCATAAAAAAGTATTGCGAAAAATTCCCAGGAAATTCATCAAGTGAACGTATAAATCACAATAAAAATTTCCGGGGAATCCAATCGATAAGAAGATTAACAGATACAAATTATAATATTCGTTAATACGATACATAAACAAAGAATTTGCTTAGAGGAGGAAGAATATTTGAGGTTTCTGGCAAATTCGTTATAAAAAAAAGGATCTACAATAACGTGAACGGCGATCTATTTCTGCGATACACCTGTGATAACCACTTTCCATTTTATTCTTTGATAAAATTTAATATTGCCACAAGGGGCCAAAACGGCAGAAACGTTGCAAATTCTTGCACACATGTTGTTATTGAAAATGGGTCAAATCAGTCAAAGGCCACGCCTTCTGTATAAAATGAGATGAAAACATTTTTGTTTTCTGAGTGTTTTGCTTACAACTCATAGATTATACAATCAAAATTTTCAAAGCATTCCATAAAAATAGGAAAAAAATTCCTACGCCCCTATCCAATGTTATCGAAATATCAAAATTTTTAGTTTTTTCGACATACTTTTCAAAATAAATTTGGTGATCGTAAAAAATACAATTTTCGTACTTGTTTTAAGATAAAGAAGATGATGGTGTATAGAAGAAGCGACGCAGATGAATATAATTTTTTTTACTTATTTCTTCGACTCTTTTAAGATCAATAAAGAAGCGAAACTAAATTTTAAATTAAATAAAATTTTCAATTCAAAATTTATATTAAGAAATTGTTATTACATTCTTTTCCATTGATAGCTAACCTTAAAAATATCATTGATAAGATCAATACCGAATCCAGTAATATTTAAATTTAACAGTAGTAGTAACACTGTTATGGATTATTAACATCTAACGGTAGTAGTAACACCCTTTATGGACTCTTAATATAAATACTTAAATACTATTTACAATCACCGGAACTGTGTAAATAGTTGTTATGAATTTGAGTAGAAAGAAATCTTAGTGATGTTCTCTTTACTTTGAGGTTCTTCTTCTTCTTTTATCTTCTTTTCCTTTAATATTATCGTGTCGTGAAATTGAGTTGATTGAGAGCTCAATTTCAATAATGATTGCTAAATGAAAACGAGTCTTAGAATTTCTGTCGATTGTCATGGTCGGGTCATGGACCTAATTAAGGTGATTTTTTTGCATGGGTATTTTAAACAAACATCAGCCATTGTTGCGCTAAAATGATGTTAAAATCATTTTTATTAGATGCTATATTTCGTTTAGGTCTCTGTTGAAGAATTTTTTTTTTTTTTTTTTTAGTTATAAGTTGAAACATTTGTTTATTAAGTGTTTGTTGACATTACACTTTACGTTTATAGCATAATTTCTGACAATACGGCGACAATGTTCTTTACTCCTTAATTATTATTAAAAACAAAATTATTGAAGTCAGTAAATAATGTGTATGATACGTCGTAGAGATAAATTTTTAATAAACCTTTTAAGGATTTAAACTGAATCTATAAAAAAAAAAAAAAAAAAAAAAAAAAAAAAAAAAAAAAAAAAAATCGGCAAAAATACAACAAATGTTCTCTGAGTCAAGAAAAAAACAAATTCCTTAAAAATAACTCTCTTGAATTCTTTGCAAGAATTTCTTTTTTTATTCTTCTTTATCGTAATTAAATAAATACTCACCAGAAACTTAACATAAAAAAAAAAAAAAACTTTTAATAATAATGATAATACTAACAGCAATAACGATAATGATTTTAAATTTTACACGGAAAACAATTAATTGATCACGATTTGCGTTAGAATAGAAAACTTGGCCGAAAACCATTTGCAAATTAACAACAAACACAAGGCGAAGCATGGTAAATCTCTTTATTTGTGATTGATTCGTTATTTAATTGATTAATTGATTGATTGATTGATTGATTGATTGATTGATTGATTGACTAATTGTTTAGTGTGCACGGAGATTGGTTGATGATCACACGTACAGACATCATTCTTTAAACAAAAAACAAAAACAAAAACTAAAATCAAACAAAACTCTCGTATAAATTCTCTATAATTGTGTGTCTTGCTTAAATGTGGTTAATTATAATTCATTCATTCAGAGATCGATTTTCTTATTTTACTATCGCTTCATTTTTTCCACCAACAAATTTTATTTATTAAATAAATAAATAAATGAATACAAATAATTAATTAATTGCCATAAAACAAATTAATTAAATCTGAAAACAATGACCAAAATGACCAAAATAATATGTATACAGAAAAAAAAAAGAAAAAAAAAAAAACGTTTTTCCATTGATGAAACTTTCAAGGAAATGAAGTAGATTTTCTTTTACAAATATTTTATGGAATTATCCCATAAAATCATTCCGATTAATTATAAAATACTTTACTTCATTCATTTTACCCGTTAACGGACATTTTGGTTTCTTATTCTTCTTAGCCTTAGCGACTCAATCAACTTTTCTGCTTTCCCATTAAAGTTTACAAAAGTTTAATCTTAAAAAGAAACAAGTAATAGTAAGGATTATAAAGAAGCAAAAAAAAAACAAAATCAGCCCAATGAAGAACATCCGTCATAGGAGATGAAACTAAAAATTGCTGAACGTAATATTTATTGCCTTGAATAGAAGAGAAGTCAATTAATATTTATTTTTTATATTTAACTTTTCCAGTTATTTAGCAAATCGTTAGACAGACAGACAGACAGACAGACAAACACATCCGAATATTATATATATGCTTATCTTTAATATTTCAGTATTAAACTCCTCTTAGAACTCTTAGTTATTTGAAATGTTCGATCTCTACTATGGCCTGTACGAATTACAGTTATTTTCGTTTTTGTGATAAGCCCTAAAAAAAAAAAATTTTTTTTTCCAATCTAAAAGGATTTTATAGATTTTTTTTTCCAAAATTCTTATTCCTGTATTGGGGAACGTTGTTGTGAAACTACACTTGAAATTTGAACTGAATCGGTTAAGAATTGAATTCACTTAATGATACGACCATAAAGAGTTGCTATAAATTATTATTAATTTATTTGCAACGTGATTTTTGTCATTTTTTTTTTCTTTAACAGTTAACTAACCTAGGAAGGAATTTATTCTAATTTATTCGAAATTAGTTTTTTGTATATAAATTTAACAAAATGATCTATCATTTCTTGCTTATATGATAGAGTAAAATCTGTAAAAAATCTCCAAAGAAATTCTATAAACTTAAATGCTTTCTTCAAATTATCTAAGATTACCTGGGATTACCTTTAAGAAAGTTTACTATTATTTCACGTGGAGTTCGAAGTATTTACGGCTCAGTCACTTAACAAATTGAAAGATCACCGAAAACTCCTTCATTTATTATATTTATCGTATATGCTATCATAAGTAATAATATATATTATATCGTATATATTTCACAAAATGTATTTTATTACAATTTGAACAGCACAGTTTAGGTAATTTATTTGATTTGGTCTTATATATGCATAGAGGAGGTAATTTATCTTGACTTATTTATGTACAGCGTTCAATTGATGAGAGTGACCGTGACCTCATTCTAGTTTCTAGCACATAGATGTTAACTACCGAACTTGAAAAGAATGATAAAAAAGAAAAAAAAAAAAAAAGGTTAAGAGCAACTTGGGAGCGGCCGGACGCACGGACAGATGGAAAGACACACTGGCTAGAATGTACCAAAAATCAATTATTTACCAGCATTAAAGAACAAATAACTTATATAGGATCACACCAAAGAAATTTTTCTGAACGTAACGGATGCTTCGTAAATCTAGTATAAGCCCGCTGCAATGGAAAATTATAATTTTACCAAAACGATACCATTAAAATTAATTCTTTCTCGTTGGTTAAGTATTAAGTTCAAAATTCAATATTTAAAATGATAACAGACTTGTCCTTCCACAAGTAAAACATTTCTAATTTATATTACGCGGATTTTGTTTTTTTTTTTTTTGGTAAATGGCCAGAGATAACATCTTTGTAAAAATTTTATGCCCATGTCTTGTGTCAATTAACAATAAAAACTTTTCATTACAAAAAAAAAGTGCATTTGAGCAATTGCAAGTTTGCCAATCAAGTTAAAATTATTTGCCAGAAACATTTTTTGGATTTTCAAGACTTCTTGAGAAGTCAGAGAGGGACCTAAATCAAGCAGGAAGTAGTAGAACCTGTACGAACTGACATGAGCTGAGTTTCTGGTAAAATACTTTCAAAGCATCAAAGCAATGCCAGAATATACCAGAAATCAAAAGTTGCCGCCTATTTATTATAATTCTCATGTATAGATTCACACAAACAACGCAACGCCATTCAAATGATGCAAACTTCATTTTACTATTTTTAGATCCATTTGCGTATTATATTTGTGATTATTGTACTGTTATTAACAGATTTAGCTACATCTGTCTCTTCAAATCATCCAGCAATTCATTACCGAATTGTCCTGGTCGAAGAAAATCTATGTTGATTACCATATATCCGTATATGAAGTTTAAAAATTATTTGAGACTCGCATTCTGATAGACTCCG
Organism: Glossina brevipalpis; assembly: GCA_000671755.1. Taxonomy (NCBI): domain Eukaryota; kingdom Metazoa; phylum Arthropoda; class Insecta; order Diptera; family Glossinidae; genus Glossina; species Glossina brevipalpis. The sequence goes on along the minus strand of KK351174.1, from coordinate 456,329 downwards.
ATAACCCTTAGCGAATTTTAATCTTGTAATCAGTATCAATATGTCTCAGGGTCATATCAAAAAGGAGGAAAGGAAGAAGGGCTTCCATTATTCAAAACCACTTCTATAATGAAAATTTCGCTAACGATTTCAAGTCAAGGGTAACAAAATTTCGTCACAAAAGCGCGTATAGTGTTTTACTGTATTGTAGCTTTATTTCCAAAGACCGAAGGAAAAACACGCAGTTGGGTTACGACCTAAGATAGAGAGGCCCTCTGAAACGTAAGCGGGCTTACTTAGCTCATTAGGTATCAATAGTCGTAGTACTAGTAGTCGCAAGGAGTTTTATACGAGTATCGGCGGTCTGAGTAGGCTTTGCTCCGTAGTGTTCTCTGGCACAATGGTTTCTTTGAACGTAAACCGGCACTCCCAGCAAGTAGTTCAATCTCTATAATTCGGGGTAAAATGGGGCTTTTAAAATACCAGATTGATTCAAAAAAGGGTATGGCCATTTAATCCTTTCTAGGAAACATCGTGGCTTATTTGGTACCTCAACATTTATTGCTCCCACTTTTTGAGAATATCACCTAGGCCACGAGAAATGGCTATCGAAGGCCAATTTTCAGTAATCGTGAAAAGAGCATTCTTAACAGATTATCTGCAGTGCTCTTCTCCTAGGCCTACATGATCTTCGTGGAGCTTTAATTTGAGTTCAAGTGGAAACCTTCTTACAAACCTAAGTATTCTTAGTTTCTTAGTATTTCTTATGATAGATTTTAAATATGTCTGTAGAAAAATAAAATTTCAAATTCGCCAGTTGTTCCAATTAATCCGCTAAGGAGAAAGATAGCAAATTGCACTTAGGCAATCTGCGTATCCGAATACTGAACAAGCAGAAGCAGCTTATCATTGCTTTTAAAATTGTTTGCTTATACCACGTCCTGTTTTGTAATTTATATCGTTTCTATCATTCATTCCATGAATATTATTTTGGTCATTTTTGAGAGATATTTATTATCTCCTCCGTTTAGTATCTTATAACTCATTCATGAGATGAACTCTTTGAGGGTTTTACCACCTGTGAAACCAGATATTATATAAATTAATTAACAAAATATCATTAAAATTATTCTTATGCTTCGGTATATGAATTTAAAATACTACTTTAAAGCAATTTCCAACGATAGATATCTATTTTCGATATGTATGTAAATTAGGAAAATAAGTATTGAGTATTGAGTATTGAGTATTGAGTGTTGATTGTTGTATGTATTTTAATTTTGTGTTTATATATATATTTAAACAAATGAAACCGTAACCGTAACCGTAACCGAAAACGAAATGACATGAAACCAACGCATCGCCAATCAATTGTAGCTAAACGATACTACAAGTCCTGATAGTCCATCTATTGAATTTATACCAGAAGTTAATGAAGAAGCATCGTTATCAAGTCAAAATCAAAACAGTTCATCACGTCCTATTACACCTGAAACGAATGATAGGAATACAGGAGCGATGACTAATGCTAGTTTAACGACTGGACTTGGTGTTGCAGGTATTAGGCCCGGTGGCGGTGCAATACCGAAGAGTCCAATGCGCGAAGGTGTACAAACGATGCCGACAGGCAAAGATTTACAAGAGCGCCGTAAATCAATGTCATGGAAAACATTCAATTTAAAGCGTCAATTATCTCGTGTCAATATGAAAATCGGCATTGGCCTAAACAACGAAAATGAAGCAATTAGCAGTAAATGTGGCGGGGGTGGCAGTGCAATATTTTATACCCAAAAAGAATGCTCTCCAGAAGAGGAAGACCAATCACCATCCAAAGAACCGATTGTTGTCGGTGTAGAATGTCGAGAGAGTATGTCCGAAAGTATTATGGGAGATGCAGTAGATGCCCAGAGTGAGAATACTTTCATAGAAGATACCAGGGAGCAATGCAAAGAACATAATCAGGAAATTTTTAAAAAAGTAGATTTTATTCATGAAACAGAAGAAAATGATGATAAGCAAGCCCCAAGACCAACAAATTTGCCACTAGTATCTAGTGGCGGCAATGCGAGCACCTCAATTACAACAAGTGCATCAGGTGTTGCTAACGAAACGGTTATACCGACCAAACCCCCACGACAAAAATCCAAAGAGAAACGTGATCAACGTTTACTCTCAGTACCAAATATTAAATATCAACCGCGCGATATGCGCTCACGCACAACTGCACGTAACGATTCGTCGCCTTCGTTCAGCGGAAATGTAACAAAAAAAACGCGTAAGTATAACTAAACAAAAAAAAAAAAACAAAAAAGAAATACTAATAATAACAACAAAAGTAACAAACAACAATAAACAATAACCAATAAAGATAACAACAATAACAGCAAATCCACAAAATTTCTCAATACAACTAATTTTAAACAAATCTGTGCTTCTCTCCTACTACTATACTTTTTGCTTTACATTTACTACTAAAAAAAACATAACTTCTCTTTAACAACTAACTATTGTTACTATTTGCTACTGCTACTGCTACTGCTATTATAGTAGCAAGAATAATGACAATAATAATAATAATAACAACAACAGTAATAATAACAATCACAGTAATGTATTTTTCTATCATCATTCTTTACAACTACAAATGAATGCAAATAAATGTCAGAAGGTTTTTCTTATTCAACACTTGAACAATATTAATAATAATGATAATAATAATAATAATGATACTAATAATAATATAATAACAATAATAAAGAACATACTAATAATACACGAAAAAGCATAAAACCCACAAAATCGCAGATGAAATATAATTTTGAATCGACAGACACATCAATTAAGATCCTTCTCTGAAGTAATCATTGAATATTACACATAAGCATATATGTGTGCGTGTACTTGTGATGTGATGTATGCATCGAATCATTCGTTCGTTCGTTCGTTCGTTCGTTCGTTCGTTCATTCATCTAATATGTCTATACATATATATATATATATATGTATATATATGTTCGTTCATTCGCGAATTTTTCTCATTCCATCTTTTTTTCATCATCATCCTCTATTCATACATTTGCATATTTTGATATGTTTCTCTGCATTAATTGCATAAGATTCTATATATCACGATACGTGCGTTGCTTTTTTGTGTCTGGACAACTTAACTTAACTTAATCAATGTCACTTACGTCCATTTCTAGTACGAAATTGAATGAAAAGGAATCTTTTTATACGAATTTTAAATAATTTATTCAAAATATTATTTACATTACAATCCTATAAATGTCGCCGTAAGTTATCTAAATTTTCTTTTATTTAAATATGTCGAATATTTCAAATATATATATATATATGTACGTACGTATGTATATAAATGGGTTGATTTCGTTCTTTGGATTATCATCAGCGCGATACTTAATCGATAATAATAATATATTACTTTAGAATTCATGAATTATTATATAAATAATTGATTGATTGATTGATTGATTGATTGATTCGAAAAAGATGTGTGTGTTACATACATTTCGCTAATGAGTAAAATCTCAAGATCGGAACCATTTTTCTTTAAAAGATAACATAATTGAATTTTTCTCTCCTTAATAAAGTGTAATATATATATATATATATATATATATATGAATATGTATATGGTGTATACAAATTTGTTTGGGAATACATTTTGTAGAAGTATATGGATCCGATCATGAACGATTTTGCTTAAGTAAATAGATATAAATAGTAGTATACACCGTCCAACAAAATTTTTTCTATTACTTTTCATATAAAACCAAAAGAAATAAGTGAAGGAACAGAGGTCTCAGCTTTTAAAAGCACGAACACCACTTATTTTGGACTGCGTCGTTATTTTACTTTTGTAATGAATACTTCATTAAGAGTAAATAAAGCAGCTGCAATAAGTTAGGATAGCTTTGGTCATCCCTTTGATTCGCTTTGATTCGTTACATGATGCTATGCGGAACTATTGGATATTTGCTAACTTTAAATTTTTTTCTATGTCTCCTTTTATTCAACTAGTTCTTTCTTTTGCCTGAAGCCATATGACCTTCAACAATCCTTTTTCTAGAATCACACAATCCTTTTTCAGCATGAGATTAGTCTTCTTATATGCATTGAAGTCACAAATAGCAATATTTGATGGGTATTGCATAGAATAATTTCATTCATTCCCCCTCTCCGTCTCTCTTCCTCTCTCTCTCTCTTTTTCTTTCTTTTTCTCTCTTTCTCTATCTCTTGCTCTCTCTTTAAAAGCTTTGCGATGTTTTCGTTATTAAAAAAATCCCACTTTGCCCACTTTTAAATGAAGTCTTTTCTATGTCATTATTAGAATTGTTGCACTTGCTTCTTCTGCATGAGGCTATGGATTGTTAGACAGTTCTTTTTTCTATTTTATGTTTTCAATCAACCAAGATTTCAACTTTGAATCTAGAGGTAAGCTTGACAACAAGCAAAACGATTTGTTGTAAAAAATGGTCAGCCAGCAGTGGGCAATCAAAATGTTGAGACTTGATTGTTTTTAGAAAAAAAGACAATTATCTTCACCTGACTTGTGTGAATCTCGCGAATTAACCATAAAAGCAATTTTCAAGCTTACAAAGGCACATCAAAGTTTTTATTAATGAAATTATTGAACTAAAAGTATTGTTTAACACTAAAATATATTTGCGATGAAAGCTATAATCTTTCCAGACATGTCTTTGAACTAAAGGGGCCCATCCTAAACATAATTTCGTTAAAACTCAATTCACCGCCTTTTGAATACACAAATTTTAGCTCTCCCCCAAATACAATTGATCACACAGAAACGCCCGATTTTTAAAAACGGCATGCAAGTTTCCAATGTGGAGCAAATATCTCCATACTATAGCCTATCGATAAGGTTATTGGGCAAGAATTGTAACTATCAAATCGACATACCTGTCTTCAATTCCCACTGTAGTAGACATTATTTTAATTAAAATAAACGTGTGGCCGCATCTGTAATGAACACTTGATCAATAAAGGCATAACAACAAGCATACACCAAATATGCACCGACGGCATATCCTACATCTATTTCCTCTGGCCATCATCGTGTTTATACAACTATAGTGAACATTCCTCTAACTTCAAAGAGTGTATGCCAATTCGAACTTTTTGACGAAAGTTAAATTGTTCGCTTATATATAAGTAACTATATGTTACTGAATTGGTCCATTTTTGAATATATAATTTGAATAATACGCAAACGTCGATTAAGCTTGCATTAGCTTATGATCAAGCGATAAAGAGTAAAAAAAGAAAGCTATTATAGAAAGAAATATAATAAGGCCACTTTGAACGTCGTTTTCACACGAAAAAATTCTATATTCAAATAGGTGCTATAGGTTTTTTTTGTTTTGCAAATTGCTAGGAGATCCAAATATGTCTTAGATATTTTCGAGTGCTGTAAGAATGAAAACTGTTCTATGACAGTATGTTTAATGGGTGTCTGAAGAACAGTGCACTATTTCATTTAAAAATAAAAACATCTATTTTTCGAATGAGTTGTGACGTTTTTATTGGTAAAACTGAAGATCTTTTGTCAAAATCCGCTGTGCGTAGTGCTTCGTGAAATCTGAAGTTGTTGAGAACGATACCGAATTGATGTTTCCGAGATTTACAGCAGCAAAGTTTTCAAGAAGCCGACCAGTAAATCGACGCAAATGACACTTACGATCTATAATCGAATTATTGACACCTTAGGTGCACTTTTTCGATCAAAAATTTCGCGAATTTTACGAGCAGTCTCAGCGTAACTTTCCCAGTTTTTATAATTGGTTTCCACAATTATAACGCGTTCTTCTTTTATGTAGCGCCCATTTTTAATAACCGGAACGGACATCGGAATCGGAAAGAATCGTAGATGACAACTTTCAATTTTCAGAGTTGCCACTTACATGAAAAAATGACACAAACTTTAAATAGTGTATTCTTATTAAGATACCCTTTACACCCTTCACCTTTTGAAGCGAACACGACTTTTATAATTCGTTAAAATTTTAGTCTAAGCTTAAACTAAGTAAAATAAGTATTAATTTTCTCAAATTGATCGCCTTACTTACGAGAATCTAATTTCAAGGAAACAATTCTTCAGGCTCTTTGACGAGACCTCTTCAGTAACTAATAACTTATTTCTTTTAAAATTCTAAAATATGTATTAATTTTATTATTTATTATTGTTATTGAAATTCCAAAAATACAATTCATGCGTTAGAACAATAATAATAATAATAAAATCCAACATGAATCCTGAATTGCAAATTTCTTTTATCCCGGCAGAGATTACTTGTAACGTCCGTAGGCGTATCAGTCAAACTTAATTAAATTTTGTATAAACTGTCCCCACAATTTTCCCGTATAAACGTGAAACGATTTTATATTTCAACAACAGACCAACGCAATAAATTTCAGAATTTCATTTTACATTTGATTTCCATTGCATTGATGTTTAGATATAGCAAAAAAATTACCACAAATTTGGAATTCTTAGACATTTCTGTTATGAATAATTACCACAAAGTTCTATTGAAAGGTAAAAGATAGTAAAAGGAAGTATCCATCGCGAACTCGCGGCCCTTCATTATTCTAATTCTTAATATATGCGTACTTACGTGCTTTAATGTTACCAAGAAATTAAAAGCTCGGTTGCAATAATTCTCGCTCAAGTAAAAACATTGTAGTCGGCAAAGACCGACTATTAAATACCTTACACCGCTTTGCCAGATACCATGTTTCATTTACCTTCGAGAGAAAACAAAAAAAATTGTAAATATATTACGACGTTATCCAAATATTTTTTGGGTCACGTGATCCAAATGTGGTACAGTTCGCTTTTTTTTTTTGGTCAAATTAATATTGGGGATTCACTTTCAGCGTGAAATATCAAAGATCAGGCCCTTTTGTCATACAAAGGCTTCATGGGCTCTATGAGAATCCTTACATGGAATGAGGTCCACAGAATACACCTACGTGATTCAAATTTGATATAATCAATTTTTTTTATCAAATTACTATTAAGGTACTGATTGTCATCATAATATAATAGAAATTAAATCTTTTTAGCATACAAAGGCTGGTCCCATTCAATCTAAATTTTTTACATATTTTTTGTATACTAGTTTCTACCAATTTTTGTCGACAAATGCCAGGAATTGCAATTTTTGTTAGATAAAGACTTTTTTTTCAAGTGGGACGTTATAATGGGAGTGATCTGAAATAGTCCGATTACATCTATTTTCAACAGGCTTCTTCCTTTGGTCCAAAGGCGCCAGTATACCAAACTTTGTCAAAATATTTAAAAAATTGGGACCTGTGTAGGTTGAACATAAAAATACATGATAGACATCAGACAGGCAAACAGGTTTAGATTGATTCCGAAAATGATTCTGAATCCATTTATATAATAAGGTAGGGGTCTTTCTTAAACACTTCTGGATGTTACAAACTTATAATACCTTGAAGCGCAAGTGGCGTAAAGTATAAATATTTTATCATCTCTGTTTTTGTTACAGTTATGGAATTATTAATAACGTGTACCAATGACTCTAAAACTGTGTTAAACATATGTTTGCACGCATTGATAACTAGCGATACGCAAAGGGGAAATTATAAACAATTATGGTTTAACATAAAGGAAATTATAATTAGACTACGTTATGTTATATATAATTAAAATAATTAACTAGCAATAAACTCTCAATTAGTCGTGAAATATTAATTTGTAATATAAAATGAAACAACAACAACAAGAGCACTGTGAAATATGTTAGAGATATGTTGTAGAATAAATTATACAGTGGAAAAGCAGGAGCTTCCCTGGACGTGTGGGCGATTAATATGAAGACTCCTGTAACTAAGAAAAGCAAATAGAGATGATAGTGATAATGAAGTAGTAGAATAGAGTAGAATTATTTGATCTTTTCGTACAGAAATTTCTACGCGGTCTTTAATTATGTATCTATTAATTCGGAGTAATTAGACGCAATTAGTTCGCTTATGCTTGAAATTTTAAATTATTGATATGTGTAATGTACTACAATATACAACAATAAGCGGTTTTTAACTAAATTTCATTATGTACTATACAGTTGGTGTTTAAGGTTTACCATGCATCTTCTTGTTCGAAATTCAAGAAAATTACTTGATCAACAAAACCGACAGTAAAAAAATTTCACTTAATTATACATATAATCATCAATATATGTATATATATATATATATACATATATATATTTATGTGTGTGTGTATGCATGTATGCATACATATGTATATTTATATATATGTACATTAGGAATCTTCATGTCAAAGAGTAGAGGGCATTTGGACAGTCGTAGAAAACGAAAATAAACCGAATATACGTCTGCAACTTCATGCTCCAAATACTCTGGGCAGTGAAACCCTTATACTTTTTTATTACAAATAAATTGTTAAACAAAAACAATTGGTAGAAGTAATAATGATAAAAAAAAATTTTATTTCTTATTATTTATTAATTTTATTATTATTAATGTAATATCATAAGATATGAAGACTGCTTGAAAAAATAAATTAGTACGATTTTAAATGAACGAAGAAAGTAAAATTGCATACGCTTTGAAGCGATGAATAACACTCACCATCACCACCACCTGATCATGATAGAAAATATTCGCTATTTTTTATTTACGGCATTACGTAAATTTAATGCTTAAATGTATGTGCGATTTTTATGTAGCATCTTGATACGAGGTTTGTTAAACTTTTATTCTTAAATCAAAGTTGCATAAGTCCAATTATTAGAATTTTTTCCTTTTCCTTTCTTTTCGTTTGTTTATCTACATTAGTAGCCATATTTGGGGGCTTAGTATAATGATGGCTATCGAAAATCAAATTAATATTATTTGGTGATTTTCTATGTGATATTGGGTATACGCGTTCTTAATGGTTCGTTTTAATTTGATCAAGAGGTAAAGTTTGCAAGGCCGCGTTTAATATATAAACATAGATCATATTTTTCCCAAAGGGAGAAGTTGGCTGAAATTTTGAAATTTTTTTTTTTGCCATAAATGTTATAATATTGTTTCGTTGATAATTAAAACTATGCTTAAATTATTAGTAGCTCTTCGTTACAATTATTCAACAATTATTCATAATAATTTCCTTCACTGTTTCGATGTTTTCGTATTTCAACATTCAATGTTCATCAAGTGGTGCTTATAGTTCTCTTTTTGTAATGTTACAAATTTTTTTCCCTTCGGAAAAGTTTAAATTTGTAAATGCTTAGTACTTGACCAACTAAAGATAGATTAAAAAGCCAATATTCAAAAAGTCCGCTAGCTACTGATGCGAAAAAAACTTTTCTAATATTCCATCTGACCACCAGCAATGTTTGCTTAGATCAACAGTGCCCGATGACACAAAGATTAAATAGAACGTATTACCCTTCAGTGAGTCGAAAAAATACCGTTACTTAGGGGTGCTTTCCCCTTTCCTCCTCCATTACTCTTTAAATGCTAGCGAGGTCTAACCAGTACCTCCATATTTAGTGCTCTCGCGATTTTGATGTAGCCGGAAGACCCCGAAGGATCATTTCTAGATATTTGGAGGGAAGAATTCTGAATGTGATAAGTCTATACGCATCAACTCTGCGCGGGGTGACAATGCGTGTAGTAACACTGCGTGCGGTAATTTCTCCGTAGACGACTTGACAGTCGTGGTACACACAAACTCGTACTATAAAGATTTAGTTAATATTTTACGCAGCTTAAAGTCACTCTGAATTCTCCATACGTCCATAGAAATAAATGGATTAACCATCACTTTCTTGTTCCATATTTTCGATATTTACGGAGAAATATCGACACATTTATATCACGTATTCAACTACGCTAATACTTCCAAGAATCTGTTCACGCTAATCTTTTCATTATACAATAATAATAGATCTTACTGATAATAAGCCTATAAAGAGAAAATAAGTTTTCCTGCAGATCGTTTTTGGGTTTTCCATTGCAGAGATTTTAATACCAAATATATTCAACAATAAAAATTTTTCATAGCGACTTTTTCAAAAATTAAAAATCGCCAGCATTACCAACACCTTCGTAGTCTATTCGATCGCCATCTGAAGCTAACAATACAGTGATGGCACTACAAGTATAAAAGATAAAGAAAAAACAAAAAAAAAACCGAATCGAGAAAATTCCTCAATCTTTTAGAAAAGCCTTGTATACAAGCCTTATGAGCGAGCGTTCGTGAGAAAATTCCGATCATTTGTTGTGTCTTCATTTGTTAAAAAAGATGAAATTCAAATTTTCCGGTTATTATAAATAAGAATTGGGTCCTTTGGGCCCTTTCAGCTACGATAACAGATTACGTTTTTTTATTCATATAATCTAAGTTTTAAACAACTTCATGGTATTTAGTCTTCAAGACCCAACGTATAGATTTTGCTCTTTTGGTGGTGCTGGTCACATAAACTATACTAGCAAATACTTTACAAACACACACAAACAGGTATACATACATACATATATAGATATATATAAATATATATATATATTTGTATACACACACGCATACACATTTTCATTTATAGCAAAATATTTCTTTGTACCCGTTAAACTAATGTATGTTTTTAACATTAATTTTGCTTTTATTCTTCTGCAATACACACACACAATAAATGTTTGAAATAACATATAAATAAAAAAAAACCAATAAAAACTTTGTAAAATAACAAATGAAAAAAAACAACAACAACTATTTAGGCTACGGATGCAGGATATTTCAACTGTCTTTATGTGATTTTTTGGAAGTTATTCGGTAAATTTTTTTTTCTACAAAAGAAGTAAAATTTAAGCACACATACATTCTCACATCTATACACACCTATTATGTATGTCGTGTTTTTCAGTCCTCTAACACACTCAACAAATATAAATGTGTACATGTGTGCTATGTATGTATGTATGTATGTATGTTTGTATGTATGTATGTATGTATGCATAACTAACCACATTACACATCATATATAGTATCCACACTGTTTCTCTCTCTCTCTCTCTCTCTCTCTCTCTTTCTCCTTCTCCTTCTCATTCTTTCTAT
>KK351174.1:434125-445087 GCA_000671755.1 Glossina brevipalpis | reverse complement strand
TCTTTCTCTCTATCTTTCTCATTTTTATCTGTCTGTTTGTCTGTCTCTCTCTCTCTCTCTCTCTCGTTCTCCCTATCCTCTTCAACATTTTCTTTAAACATATAAAACTCATAAATGTGCTATCAATAGCTATTTATTATAATAGAATTCTTTGCATTTGTATGTAGATAGATTTTTATATTTGCAAACCGATATCATTTTATAGGTATAGGACTAAAAAAAACATTCTATATAAACATAATAAATTTAATGAAATTTCGCAACCCATCTATTAAATAACAAGCAAATGCTTCAATAAACTAATAATTGTCACATTATCACATTACAAATTAGATTACGCACATAATAGAAGAGTAAATGGCATCTCAGACATCTGAGTTTAAATCAAAGAAAGTATTCCCATAAATGTGTTCACACTGTAGGTTCTAATTATCTTGTTTGCAGTATTTCATATTTCTCTCTTTTACAGTCTTCTGAAGAGATTTAATTATTAGTTATTAACTACACTCTCTTACACAGTTTACACGGAGTTTCTTTTGTTATATACTACACTGCTTAGGGGTTTGCGTGCGGATGTATGCAACTTACGGAAAGAGGAGGGATAAATCCACCTTTTATTTTATCAATCCTTAGAAAGATTTTTCAAGTTGACTTAATAAATCTGTCTGTCTGTCTGTAATCTATACGTATTCAGTTTTCAAGTTGTAATATTCGAGATTTTTTAAGGAAATTTGCTCTTAAAGCGTAAAAACTAATATTTAAAAATGGTTGAGATCGTGTTTAAAGGAAAAAGACGAGCTGACTTCCCCCGTCGATCATCCATTACAAATTCTCTTCCTTATTAGTGGTATTAAATAAAAGATTCTAATTGGGAATTTAGATTCATTACCGTTCCTAATCGGAGACGCTTCCACGGAATAAAATTATCTGGCATATATATTTCCAACGAGTGACCCATGTGCTCTAGTGCTTTATGTGGGCACTTACGATGTGTACTTAATTTCGCGATGCGATGGATAATACACGGATCAAATAAAAAGCGCTAACCTTCAATTGGCACTAATTAGGATCCCTCTTTACTACTCAAGTGCTATGGATCATTCCAAACTACAAATGTGTTCGAATTTTTAATACAATCCGTTCACCAAAGATTCTCATTTTCCATGCTGGTATATTTTTATACAAAAGACAGCGATGATTTTAACGAAGATATTACTTTTTAGATCAAGAATAATGAAATCATATTGATTTTCTCACAGCATGAACTTCTAGTATGAAGTGTGACGAAAAGAAGAAACTTCTTCGGGTACCCTTGTTGAGGAGTCTATCGTTGCTAGAAGCGTCTATTATAAGATATGCTTTGCCTAAGTCTCAAGTAGAAATAGTACAATTTTCTAATTTATTTCGAAAGGACCTGCCACGACATAGAGTCTAGAGAAACGGACCGAAGTATGACGTTCCTAAGAAAAGACACTGTGTTTTCACCTATTATCTAACATTTATATTAGCAAAGCTTGCACTTTAGAATTTTTTTACATTCATCCCTAGAGGTTGATTCCAATAAAAATTGAACTGAAAGTTTAAGAAAAAGAAAAGAAAAATAAGTCGAAGTTTCTGTTAATACCAAATATTTTTCACGACGTTCAACTGGACTCGTAACTAATACTTACATTTTATTAGAGAATTTCTTCTTCTTTCTAGTTAGCCACTGATAAAAGTAAACAGCTGATATCGTATCAAATTTGTTTGTTAATAAATTTTAAGTTTAGATTATCATGTTACCCATTTTCTAGTTCTGAGAGTAACCGTAAATAAAACTCATTTCTGATTGGGGTATGGATACAATTTTTTTTCATAATATTGTTTGAATCCTGCCCTTATTTGTGGAATACAAACATCATTCAAATACTTTTCACGGGATATCTTACAGGACTGAATCCTTTTGAAGTAATTTTCAATGATTTGCTTGCACATAGCGGGTAATAGTTCGGCCATAACTTGACGTATGTTCGTCTTCAAAGTGTTAAGAGTTTGAAGATTTTTCCTATAAGTTCGATTCTTTGCATAACCCCGTAAAAAAAATTAAGGGATGAAAAATCCCTCGATCTTGATCACCAAAACGTGAAATTACATATCCGGGAATTCTTTGGCGCAACAATGCCAAAATGAGGTGTGCGTGTGAGGCTTATGGCATCGTTCTATTGAAAGTACATGTCTTCAAAATCCATACCTTCAATTTCGTGAGAGTGTTAGTTATGTGGCTGTAGCGATTACAACTTGTGTCACATCCTCGTCACTTTCAAAACCGTACGAGCCTATCACACCTTCAGAACAAATGCCACACCATACAATGACTTTTTGGGAGTGCAACGATTTTTTTACAGTTACTTGTGGATTTTCACTGCCACAGATGTGACAATTTTTGCTTGTTGACATATCCACCATATTATCACTGAACAATATTTGTTGCAAAAAATCGTCATCCAAAAGCTGTCTTTCTCGAACACATAATCAGTGCATTTTCTACGCGTCATATGATCGGTCAGTTTGAATTCTTCTGTTAACTCAATCTTGTAAGGATGGAGATGCAAATCCAAATGCAAAAGAACATAACATAATGTGCCTTAAGATAGACCCAACCGGTGTACGCGCGTGCATTTTCTTCGACCCTTTCACTAATAGCACCAATATTTTCAGCTGAGCGAGCGTTTTGATAATGTATGGGCTTTAACAAATCTATGTCAAATTCCGTCACAGTGTTGCGTATAACGCAATTGGATGAACGATTATATTGACCATAATCTGCTCCTAATGCATCAAAAATACCTATAACAGAATCAGGATTTTTGTAGTCAGTTTTTACTGTTTTACCACCTTCAGAGGTTGTTAAACGATCCATATTGTAAAATGGTAGACATTCCACTAAACAAATGATGCCCTGGATAACAGTTCTCTTTAGCACATTTTACTGAAACAAGTTTGACAAATCCGAACCACAAAATGGATAACTCTGTATGTTTATTTATTAACATCATTAGATAATGAGAGCAATTTGCTATTCAATTTAGATTACTCATACGACACAGAGACTCCGTATAATTCATCATATAATGGACAAATAAATAAAATTTACTTCATAATCACAGAATAGATTTATAAAAAAAAAAAATAAATAAAATTTTACTTTTTTTTTATAAATATAATTTTAAATATATAAAAAAAAATTTGTTAAATAGTTCAAGTAATTGATGAAATAGAAAATTTTATACGATAAAAACTATCCTAAACATATAAAATTTCTTTAAACATAAAAATAGCGCAAACAAAATTTAAAGACAATTTCTATATAATTTATTGTTCAATTTTTATTATTTGTTTTTATTAAATTACTGAAGAGTTTTGCTAAAAACTATAATGGATAGCGAGAGAGAATTTCCTTAAAATTTAAGAAAAAAAATGCGAACTCATTTCGCCTCGTTTAAATTTAGCAAACCACTTCTCTACGATTGACTTTTGTGGTGCAAAGTCCGAATAATGTTTATCAAGCCAAGCCTTGGTTTCAATAGTATTTTGTTTTTCGTATTTTTTTATTAACACACGAAATTCCTTTTTATCCATTTTTGCAAACTAACAAGAGTTTCTTCACTAAAAATGTTATATTACTCACATGGTAATAGTGTAACAGCTATCAAATTTATTCACGTGATTTTTGAAAGTTAGAGCTAACCAAAAATCATATGGATTTAATACTCTTAGCGCCACCTATGCGTTAGCCTACGAACCTTTCAGCCCAACTGTTAGAGTCCTCACATCAATAAGAATCATCTAAAATGTCACAATGAAGATTAATGCAATTGGTGCCTCGGCGCCTCCACTTATCTCTCTCTAAAGATCTATCTATTGTATTATATTCTTACTTGTTTTATCGTATGTTGAATTGTTAATAAATAAAAATGATTCTATAGTATAGATGTACTTAAATTTATATTTGGAATAACTTTTATTTTCAATTATATACGAGCTGTAAATATGTTAAAATTAAACTAATATTGATATATAATTAATTAATAAGAAATCATAGTACGGTCGAGAATAGAGAGAAAACAAAAGTTTTTATTTAATTGTATTCATGACATTTGATCGATCACAAAAAAGCTCTTTCACTCTAACCATTTACGTGATAAGAATTAGTATTCAAACGATACCTGATATAGATCATAAATTATTAGTGAAAATATTTACAAAACTTGAATTTCATTAAGAAAATCTAAATTATTTTTAATGAGTTCTTTTATTTCATTAATTTTAATTTATGGTTTTTTTTTTATTGTTTTAAAAAGGTTTTTCTAAATCTGCATTTTAAGAATAATGAGCTTAGTTCAGTTTGAATTTCAAAGAAAGACATTTTTGCATTAATATTTCAAGTAAAAATTCTTTTGATTCATTTATGCAGTAAACGTATTATAATCAAAAATTCACTTTAAAAAAACTAAAATATAGTCAAGCAACGCCGACCTTTAAATATTCGACATGACTTAGGGTAATAATTTTTAAATTTTTTCGTCATAAAATACTAAAAATTACAACACAGTTTTGATATACAAAAACTTACTTCTCCTGAGACCGTTTATGTAAGGAAAAAGTTGAGAAAAGTATAGAACTATATTGTAAACATTTCATTGTATTTTGGATCAACATCCAGCATAAGATACAAAAACTACTTGATCGTATTGTCATATAAAAAATTATATTTTAGAGGAAAATCTATATGGAAAACTATTAAAAAAAACGTCCCACTCCAAAATACTATTTTCTATAGAATTTTACCGGGAAACATAAAGAAACGAAAGTTTTTTCAAAATAAGCTATTGATCGTAAAAATTTCCCGATCAAACCCCATTCTGTAGCAGATCTCATCAAAATATCTCGAAAATTGCAACTTGTACATTGAATACGCAAATATATGGAAAGATAGATAGACAAACAAACCGATAATTCTAATTAGATTCAAAAAATTACTTTGAAACAATTAGTATAATAAAAGGTGTGATGGATCTACTTCAAATACAATTCTCCAAAATTTTATCTAAAAAAACCAACACAAACTTAATATGCATCTTATCATAAAAGTTATATAAAATAGTTATTTATTTAAATTAACAATTTAATTAAATAATTTAATGAACAATCTTCGGTAACATCAGTTTTTGCAACCGTTAGGCTTTGACCTGTGAAATACTAGTAGAGAAATTGTATTTTTATTCAAAACTTTTTTTATAAAAGTATTATTAATAACCGTCAATGGTTCATTATTTTTGTAGAAAATTTCGAAGCAAATGATGATTAATTAAATTTAAATACTTTTTACAGTTAATCGCGAATATTTTTCCAGAGGCCGCATTTGTAGACCTATAAACATCAATTCTGCCTTAGCCAGCTTAACCGTTATCTCTTGTGTTGCAATTTTAGACGATATCTTAATTAAGTATTATTTTCATTGTAATTATGTATGTTTGGTCTGTTTAAGAAATTTCGCGTTTAACACTTCTCGAGAATTGTGTAATAGACACGCAATCATATAAAAATTTAATATTTATGAGTTTCAGTAAGCACCATATGGAACCATAGAACTACAGTCTGAACTAAAGTCAGCATTTTTAGCATTTTTAAAACCTAAAAGTATAAATTAAAGTTTTAACGAAAAAATGTTAAATGTTAACATAGCTACGTTTCTAGATCACCATAGGCCACAACACAAATATGAATTATCAAAATTCTTATTTATCGTCGTATTATCAAAATAGCTGATGGTGAAGAAAATAATAAATTTTTTCGACGAAGGCGAAGACCATGCTTTTCATACTTACGAAGGAAAAGGAAAAGTACACTCTATTATTTAACCTTCTTTTCAATTTTTTTTTTCATTTTTTTTTTACTTTCGAATGGCAAGTACAATATATATAAAAAAAAAAAAAAAGAAATAACAGTTGATGAACGTATCCCAATTTCTAACTATTACTCTGCTACTGGATTGCTTTAGATTTCCCTAAAATTTCTCACTCCTGTTATTCTCTCTCCTTCTGTATTTAAACAATGAAAAAATAAAATTTTCAAAAATGTTGAAATTTTACTAAATAGATTAGAAATATGTAACATTGATCCATAATAATATATGTGAATAAATAGATTTCATCGCAGTAACTCTTTGTATATATATATATATTATATATGTATCGAAATATTATGAAATTTTTAAAAAAACAAAGTAAAGAAAAAACTTGATATGTAAAAGCCAATACATACATACACTCTGTTATGTAAAAATTTTGAGTAAAATTTATTTACATGTACAGTAAATAGATTTCCTTCTTTTAATTATAGCGTCTCCATCTATTTGTCTCTTCTACTTGCTATCTTTCACACACACACACACTCATGCGAATAGCGATTCATTACTTCTCGTCTCTTCTGTCTTACCATTTTTAGATGATTTTTATTTTATAAAATATGTACACACAGAACTCTGTATAATTTGTTTATTTTGTACATATGTATGTATGTGTGTGTGTTCAAAATTTCTATACAGCTCCTTCTTTATATGATGATGAGCTTTTCACAAGAGCGCATCTCTCATCAAATCATAAAATTTGTTTTTTTTTTCTTTTTTATAATTTTACAAAAAATTACACAAAAAAAAAATTGTATAATTTTTTTGTCTGTATAAAGTTTAAGTTTAATTGAAATTAAATTTTGTGTATATAAAAATATTTTTGTTTCTAATTGTAATTTTAAAGCACAATAAATTGCAAGTGAAACAACAACACTAAGAACATCAGAATATATTTTAGCAAAAAAAAAACCGTGAGTCTCTCTCTCAAGAGCTCAGCTCTTATTCATTTCCTCTTTCTATCTCTTTTTTGTTTTCACACAATTTAATGTGAAGCACACAACTACAATTTAACGGTAGTTGGTTATTATACATAAAATAAATTTATATATATATGTGTTTGTATGTATGTATGTATATATATATATATATATATATATATGTATTTATGTATGTACGTATTTATGTATATATGTATATATATGTATATGTACATATCACATATTTAAATATATAAATTTAATAATAATACAAATTAAATATAGAACAAAAAATTTCGATTGAATGTATTTATGGCTTTAAAAATTCGTAAAGCACTCTCAACTGATTTATTAAATTTTTATTTAACGCGAAAACAATATGATTACAAAAAACTTTAATAGTTAGAAAACTTGTCGGGTAAATGCCACCTCTAAAATTTATGGGGTAAATGCCACCCTCCTCTATTTATCAGTAATGAAATCGATTTAAAAATTAAAATATATTTATTATCAAACAATTTAGTTAGAGGGTTACGATATTGCATTCTTTTGAAAGTGTTCCCCAGTTGCCGTTGGTTTTCAAATTTCAATTTCACAATAGATTTTATTTATTTATTGAGCTGAGAGTAAATACAGTAAAACTATCTTTGACGTAAAAGTCTTAGACTATAGCGATTTAAATAATATTTAAGAAGGAAACCACTCTTAATAGTCTAAAAAAAAAAAAATTATATTTTTGACATAATTCTTGGTTCGAGAAGGAAAGCCGCCTATCAAATAATAATATTTGATCGAAGACTGTTAAACATGTATTTTTAAAAATTCAAAAAAGGAAAATAATTTTTGATAAATATTAAAACGCTACAATACCGCAGCAATTTTCGCGAGGCATCTTTTTATTGTAAAGGTTTGTAAGGCACGTAGTGTTTAACTAATGTAAATATATACCAAAAAAGAAAAGAATAAAAGTTATTTAAACCACGTCTCTGTAACTATAGAAATACAAAGAGATTAAAAAAAAAAAAATTAGATTTTTGCTCAACTAACTTCTGACCAAAAAAAGTCAATCTTTTGTTAATATAAAATAAAATGTTTAAAATAGTTTATTTAAAATCCCACCTAAAACGAGTGTGTGAATAATATAATACATTAATTCATTTCGAAATATAAACATTTATTTTTAGAGTGAATTGTGTGTGATATTTTTATTGGTGAAGGTGAAGGTCTTTTGTCAAAATTCGCTGCGCGTAATCCTTCGCGAAACTTAAGGTTATTGATTTTGATGCCCAATTGAGATTTACAGATCCATGGCGATACTCTCGTTTCCAGTAGCAATGTTTTTAAGAGATAACTGACTCAGTTTCTTCAAGTTTTTTGACCATTCTTTGAATTGTAGTACATTTTCTCGAGCGAAAATTCCGCGAGGTTTGCGAACCGGCTCGGCATAACTTTCCTAATTTCTCTAATGGGTTTTCACAATTATAACGCGCCCTTCTTTTGCATAGCGCTCCATTTTTAATAATCGGGACAATAATAGAACACAGCTGCCAAATTTCAGAGTTGCCACTTGTATGAAAAAAACAAAATTGAAATTGTGTCCCCTTTTATTGATACACCATTTATTTCGCTTTAAAATGTTATTTATATCAAGATATTGTATCGTAAATGAAAAGAATGAAAGAGTTATTGGAGTTATGCTGCGTGAACATGAAAAATCATATTTCTTGTTAACTGAGTTTCATATGCCAAGCATTCAGGCGTACTGCATACTAAATACATACAATTATTTTTGGAAAATCAATATTTTCAACAATTTCAAATTTTGTAAAGTCCGCGATTCTCGTTTTATATTATTCTTGATTACTTAAGGAATCTTTTTGAACCGATTGAAAAAGATAAATTATTATTGAAAAAGTTACGGTAGTTTCTTCTCCTAATTTTCTTGGCAAAAATTATTCCATCAAATTCTTAGTTTTTTTTCTTTTTTTTTTTTTTGCTTCAGAAAGATTTAAGATAGTTGATCCTTATATATAATAGGCAAATAGAAACGAGCTTATCTACAGAAATCATTGTTATGTTTTTAACACATAAGAATACCTGTTATTCAAACGCTTGTAGTAGCGAAAACTGATGATCTAGTTTAATCAGAAATAAACGAGAATTTTGTGTTTTTTTCGGAAAATATATAGATGATATTCAATATTTATTTTTATTATATATGGCTTTTAAAATAGTCTTTTTTTTTTATAATATCTATTTCCAAGAAAAATTCAAATTAAATAAATAGACTGTTTCGACACCATCTTAAGCTTGATCTGCGATTTCAACTAACTTACTTTTAATAAACGTTCCTTCTTGTGTTTCACTTCGCGTTTGAAAAATAAAGACTTAGTAAACCTTGTTTGCAGAATAATCATAACGATATTGTTTCATGAAAAATTGTTGAAAAATTCAGTGGGTTCAGAAAAAATAATGGCAGTAGTCAAAACATGCTTTACATGCTATACATGTAATAATACGCGTTCTGCAACCATATTTTTATTGTCAAACTAAATTCTTCTATTAAGTTAAAGAATTTTTATAATTTTTTCAAATATTTTCGATAGTGACGAACATGCCGCCGAAACATCCCAAAACACACAAATCAATGTATTCTCAGCTTTTCTGTTAGTGTTTGTGAGCGTACATAGGAATTATGACTCTATGTATCACCCCCATTGTTAATCCCATTTTTAATATAATGTCCCTTAAAAAGGTGAAAAAAGAAATGGAAAATACATGAAAATACAACTGTTGTATTAAGTCACAAAACTGTACTTTGCAGTACTTTGCAGTATTCCATTAACAATCCACAAAGAAAACATCAATTCGATATATAAAATAAGAGGTGCGTGACATTTGTTTTCTCGACACAGATTATTTATGTGTGTGAGTGAGATCGTCTATTGAAAAAATTATTGTGTTAAGCATCACCTACCCTAGTAAATTAAAACGCTAATAAGTCCTATTGGTTCATTATGATACCCCCTTCAGACTTTGTACGCACATTGACTTGTTTAGTTTGTTAATAAACTTGAACTATATTTACAAAGCAAGAAATTATACTTGGATTGATCTGTATTTCGTTGTGTTTAGCATAAATTTGATTAAGATAATTGATTATAAGACGAAACCAATTCGATATATCAACTGTATATCGTAACGCATATAGTGAATATAATTTGATGCATTAATTCGTGTACGATATTTGATGGTAGGACGAGACCAAGATCAATTATATATATATATATAATTGAAAGCCTTAATTTACATACGACACGATTTGATTATAAGACTTGACCGAAACCAAATTATTTGATATATCAATTGTTTATCGTAAATAATACATTGTATATATAATTTAAAGCATTAATTTGTGTACGATATATAATTAAAAGACGAGACAGAAATCAATTTACTCGATATATCAAGTGTATATCGTAATGCAAATATTGTATATAATTGAAATAACACTTTCACAGCAAACTTGGCAACACTTCGTAGCTAATCATATAAATCCAATATCATATTTAGGTAAATTGTCATTGGACAGATGACGCTTTGTATACTTTTCACAAGACTTTTATCAAATCTGATAAATGAAAAACAAAAAAAAAAAAAAAAAGCAGACAATGCTATGGTTCTTAAATAGATTTTTATTTCGTTATTAAATAATTCATAAACTAAACCTGAGATCGTCCATCTGGCAGATAAACAATAGATGCACGGAAGATTGTCTAAAATCTCTCCACCAAGGCATTGATGAAGGTATTTGTTAAAGTGAGCTTCACACACAATTTAAAGAAATAAAGATTCGCGTCCATATATTTAAAGGATATTCTATATTCATAAGAGGGATATACGAACAACTAATAATACATCGTACGTGATCTTATGCAATTTACTTTCATTTGTTAGACCTGAGAAGTTAAAAGGAATAGAAGCGTATCCTTTGTTTTGCCTTTAAGAATGAATGAATGAATAACGAAGACGACTTAAAAAAAAAAAAAAAAAAAAAAAAAAAAAAAAAAAAAAAAAAAAAAAAAAAAAAAAAAA
>KK351174.1:420728-432897 GCA_000671755.1 Glossina brevipalpis | reverse complement strand
ATATATATGTATATATATGTATATATATGTATTTGAGAAACTATACATAAACATATACTTACTTTTACATACGTGCATACATACATGCCTATACACATACATGCACGAACATATATATTAAAATGCAGCATAATAATAACTATTAATAAACTATTAATATAAGAATTATTTTTCGGCTACGTTTTGAAAATCGATTGACCTTTAATAATGGGGGACCTAATAAAAGTGCACTATGTCATATAAAAACAAAAAAATGTATTTTTTGAGTGAGATGTGATAGTTTTATTGGTGAAAGTGG
The DNA here is from genome assembly GCA_000671755.1 of Glossina brevipalpis. Classification (NCBI taxonomy): domain Eukaryota; kingdom Metazoa; phylum Arthropoda; class Insecta; order Diptera; family Glossinidae; genus Glossina; species Glossina brevipalpis. Next base: position 432,599 of record KK351174.1, on the reverse strand, counting down.
AAATCTTTCATTAAAATTCAATGCGTAATATTTCGTAAGTTGTTGAGAACGATGCAGTAACAATGTTTTTAAGAAATCGACCGGTCGATATCACTGTCTACAACTGACTCTTGATCACTCTTCGAATTGTTGACACATTACGTGCACTTTGTCGTCCGAAAATTCCGCGAAGTTTGCAAACGATCAATTATCACACGTTCTTCTTTTGTGTTGCGCTCCATTTTTAATAATCGAAACAATCAAAGCTTACAACTGCCAAATTTCAGAGTTGCCGCTTGCATCACAAAAAGGCATAAAATTGAAATTGTGCATTTTTATTGGGACACCCTTTTAAAAATTCTTATTAAAAAAATTAAAAATTTTTAGGATAAAATATATATATATGTAGGATAGGATAGGATAGGATTTTACTGTTTATTAATTAAATTTTTCGTTCTTCTAAGACTGAAAAAAAAATATATACGATCTCGGTTGGGTCAATGTTTTCGTAACACTGTAATACATTTAGCATATGATTCTTTTTAATTTATAAAATTTCCGTATACCATGTTACCGAAATAAATTTTGCATTTCATTGTCTTACCTCTAGAAATGAGCTCAGAGATACCGTGGATTTGCATATATTAAAGATCTGCGTAATATTTTATTATTGTATTTTGAGAATTTTAATTAATGACCACTTCTCTATTCGCTATACACGGATAGTATATTATTAGGTTTGTCAATTTCTTGTAAATAAATATGGATCGGAGCCCCGCCTTAAAGCGTCTATCAACATGAATAGCGGGATCAATTTATTATTATCTATTTGAAAAGATAAAAACAACCTTAAAACTTTGCTTGGAACAATAAAAATAATCTCGAATATTTATATTAATTGGTGAAAATCTGTCGAAAACCAATACTAAAGTTAATACGAATGCATTCGTAACTTTCCTGCTTTGTGGCCACACAGTATTCTTAGTTTATATTGTACTTTTTAAGCAGTTCGAAGTTCGAAAATTAAGTAAATTGAGATCAAGGATTCAGGTGCAATTATCCAAAAACTTTATATAGTTAAAACAAAGTATATGAAAGTAATTTTAAGTTTATACGATTATATTAACTACGTACAAAGTGCTCTCTTATATCGTACAAAAATATATATTATTTATATAAGTTAAAACGTTTACGATACAATATACGATCAATACTTCAAGTGCATGAATTTTTGCTCTATAATGCATATTTATTGTACATATCGTACATCAACTGTTAAAAGGGTTGTCGAAAACGAAGATAATTTTGTTTTCTTTAATTAATTTGTTTTTCTCATTTTGTCTTTAACAAGAATACGTAGGTCAAAATGAAATTCCGTATGTAACTAGACGAGAGAATAAGACCTACTTTTCGGCGGAGAAGTAGCTCAAGTTTCGAGACAATTCAGGAATCTAATCATTTCTCTTGATATCTCTGAAAGATCGAAAACACTAAACATCCAAATCGTTCTTTGCAAAAAAGTAGTAAGCAGGTGTGGCAATAGTTAGAGAACAAGACAAGTTTTGCAGAATTGTTCGCCTGAAGTGACTGATGTGATTTCTTCACCGATTCAGTAACACGTTTACAATAATTCTCTTTCGAGACTACAGCGTGTTTTGGTCTTCCACTTCCGCGATCCGAATTATAATAATTTGTTTTTACACTGTTCGTATCATGAATTGTTTTGATAAGATTCCAGATGCTCATGACAGTACTTTGCATTCAGTCTATCCAATCAATCGAGGAGTACTATGTGTTGGTATTTATGTATATTCAGTATTTTCTTGAAATAATTAATGCAGTAACATATGTGTGCATGTACGGACAGAGCAGCACATGATCTTTATTTTTTATTTATTTATTATTCATATATAAGTAAATGAATTTACAAAACATGATTGAAAGACTCCGAATGACTAGATCATATACGCCTCTTGATATAATAATTAAAAGAATGTCCAAACGTAGAAATATTTAGCATAATAAACAATTTTGAAGTGTGTAAGTTATGTAAACTAGATGAGCAAAAGCGGTAAAATCGAATACAGGGTCAAGGGTCTCATGCTTTTGGAAAGAGAGGCGAATGCTTGAAATCATGTCCTTTCTTGAATAATCAAGTATCGTCACAAGGCGGATAAAATCTGGCTAACGGAGAGTAGGAATATACAGAAAGTGCTTCTGGTAGGCTCCGTGTCTTCCTAGTAATGCATAGTATTAAAAATGGTGTTATTTATTCTAAGGCTGTCTAAGAAAATGCAGTCAGCTTGAGTAGAGGATTATTATAATCTGTCCTATCGACGGGAGCTTTGATTGACCGCAGAAACACTGCAGAGTGATTCCTATGGTCCAGATTAAATGCTGCACTAATGGACCTATACGGTGACATAATTGCATTAGAAACTGAGGGCGCATTACATATATGAGACTACTATAGGGCGTGCCTGGTAATCGCGTCTGTTCATTTGCTTAATATATTGGAGATAAAACGGAACCAAAAATATTCTGGCGATTAAATCCTATTGCCTTGATGACGCTAAAACTTTCAGTACAGATTAGTGTTATTCCTGACAGATCTGAGGCATATGTCATAGCTGATATGACGCCAGTCAGAAGCCGGTTCTGTCTGGCAAGCGGCGTACAGTCTTGTACAGCCAAAAAAGAGGTGTTAATACTATCAAAAGGTCTATCCGTGAGCAAGGTCGTGTATAAGAAAAGATCTTATCGGCTAAGAGAGCTTTGTAAATAGTAAGAGTAGTGATGTCCTTTTGCTAAGTGCTAAGACGTTAATTAAAATGTTTGTGTTAATAGAAATAGGTTCGGTACGTCTTTAAGGGATAAAAAGTAATTGCAGAATTTTTGATACAGAAGAGGGGCAAATTCTATTTCGTGACAAAATGTAAGTCCAAAACATATTGTGAAACCCATCGCAAGGCAAAGTTATGACTCTGAAAGCCACATTTTAAATGTATCGTAAAGAATGTTTTCTTGTTTCAATGAATTACTATTTGATGAGTGGTAAAATTGAAGCTTATTAACTGAACTTTAAAATGAAATGAAATGTGAGATTAAATGCAATGAAAAATAAAAGAGAAAATTATTCAATTCCCAAGAAAAAAAAAAGTATTTAGAAACATTAAAACTGAGATTAGAAATTGTTGAAACAAATACATTTTTGGTTGACCATAAAAAAAATTTGTAAATGAATGAAATTCATGAATTTAATTAGAAAGAAAAAATTACAAAATGTTCTCGAATCGAATGGACTCTATGGAGAAGAATGTATGTATGTAATAGGTGTCTCAATAAGAGTGCATTATTTCATTTGAAAATAAGAACACGAGTTTTTCAAGTGAGTTGTGATATTTTTATTGGTGAAGATGGAGTTCTTTCGTCGAAATTTGTGGCGTAGTGCTTAATGAAATTTGAAATTGTTAAGAAGGATGCCGAATTGATGTTTACAGGTTTTCTCGATTATAGCAGCAATGTTTTCAAGAGACCGACCGGTACGTCGACGCAGGAAAGGCCTGCTGTTTGTAATCGACTTAGTTCCTTTAAATTTTTTGACCATACCTCGTATTGTTGACACAATACCGCGAAGTGCGCAAGCGATCTCACCAGAAATTTTCCGATTTTTATAATAGGTTTTCACAATTATACCGTATTCTCCTTTTGTGTAGCGCTGCATTTTTAACAATCGGAACAAACATAAACAACAGCTGTCAAATTTCAGAGTTGCCACTTCCGTGCTTGAAAACAAAAATAACAATATTTAAATAGTGCACTCTTGTTGAGACGCCTTTTATATAGGTTGGGTCTCATAAATTATTAATGTATCACAAGAGTCTGATCCTCATTTTTGATTGATGATGCGTTCGAATAAAAAGAAAAAAAACTCTATTTTTTAATAATTCCTGATAATAAAATCTTAATTCACAATTCACATCATATATTTCAATTAGTTTTTTAACAAATTACTTTGTTTAGTTTTTTCTTTAATTATGCAAAAAAAGATCCTTCATTACGATGTCTATGTCTGCGAACATTTCTTTATTTTTTTTTCGATTTTATGGGTTGCCAAGTAAATTTCATATACATTATACATCAGTTTGTCAGTGATTTATATGGTAACATGTAAAATATTTAGGAATACGATGATGATTCGTTAGAACTCAAAGAGCTTACTTACGCATATTTAACAGAAAATTAATTTATATAAATTTTACTTTATTCTTCATTTAATTACAATCGCTGTTAATGAAACTGGAAAAAAACGTACAAAATGCTACAACAGTCTTAGTATAATAAAGAATTTTATTTACTTTCGCACAGTAGGCTAATGGAGAAAAATAGGAAAACTGTTAAAAGTAAATCTGAACCAGTAATAATTGATTATGAAAATTAAACGATGATAGCATAAATTCTAATTCTGTACAATTCGATTTCTACACTCATTAAACTTAAATATCTATTTCTAACGAGAACGCTCGCTCACATCTATTCCAATACAATAAGTTTAGAGTTTTGTATCGTTTGATTTATTTTTTTCTTATCGTATTCGTTCTTTATTTTCTTTGTTTTTGTTTTTTGTTTTCTTTTTTACAAATTAAAATTTAGTTAATTTATCACATATATATGTAATTTAAGTTAAAACAATAATCGGTCCATATTAATTACGGCTTTCAACATATATCTATAATTTGTAGAAATGAAAAATTCGGAATGTGAGAAGATTTGAGAAAAAAAAAACAATGAACAATGCACACATAATATATAAAAAAATATAGATACAAATATTTATATACATTGCCGTGCAACTACATAGGTGCACTTTTTTCTTTATTAAAATCATTTTTTTTTTTTTTTTGTTAATTTACCCCTTACGTTCGAATATTAAGCGGGATGAAATACTAAGCTATCTTCTTGATTTTTTACTCTTATGTAATGCTTTTACTTATGAGTTTAAAGGTGCTTTAAAAAAACTACACTAACGTGATAATTTTATTTAATTTTAATTTTATTCCAAATCGATGGAAATTTTAGGCTTCCAAAGGATAAAAAAGATAATTTTTTATTTAACAACTTTTTTACAAATTATTCAATTCGTTCTAGCGACTATAAAAGTAATCTCTTAAAACAACTCGTCCGAAATCCGATAACAAATCAATTATTACAATCAATAGAAATACGTTTCAGAGAAATGACTTTTTTTTTATAATGAGATTTGTTTCTGTCGTAGCAAAAAATGTAATATAGAATTTTTTTCAAATTCTTTTAGAAGCTGACTGACATTAATATTGTTATTCCCGAGAAATATTGAACATTGACCTAAAATAATAAAAATGATGGCGAAATTTATAACCCTCTTCCTTTTTATGAATGCCTATCCTCAAAGCTCTTAAAAAATGCAGAAATCAGATATTTCATAAAATAAATCTAACAATTAAGTGATTGTTCTATTTAGATTTTCGAATTGGTTTATTCTGAAACGAAATCCAAAAGGAGGAGAAAGGGAAGCAGCATACCTTTTTCAAAGAGAATTTGCATTTTTGTAAAAAAAATTGAAAAAAACGAAAAGTTGAGTTATAGCCCCGAGTTTTTCTATTAAAACACAATGTGAATTTTGCTTTCGTAAAAATTTTTTTACTAATACGTGTGTACTATTATTTGGATGCTACCTTAATATTAAAAAGTTGTTTTTCAAGGCTACGCTACAGTTTTGATAATCATTAATGTATTTTAGTGATTTCCATGAGCTCTCCTTAGGGTAATTTATTTTATTCCTATCTTTATTTCTATTCCAATTGACCGACAGTTAACTCTAGAATATTTTTTTAAAGCAAATATAAGAAAACAATGTATTTTATGGTACATTTTGAGAAAAAAAAAATATAAAAAACGATAAAATATTTATACCACGAAAGGGTTTATAGAGAATTAATTCTACATTTTTGAAAAAACAAAAAGAAAACGCGGACACAAACACAAACTTATAATCTAAACATAAATAAAACTAAGTAATGTGCCTCTATTCAGTTAATCGACAATGTATAGATACTGCAATATACTGTTTAATGTGTTTGTATGTATATGTATTTTTCTACAATTTTAACCTTTCATAATATACACACTCTCTGTATTTCTGTGCTGTATCTCTTTCTATCTCTCTTTCTTTTTCTTTTTCTCAACTATCTATACATTTATATGAATTTGTATAAATATATATATATATATATATATCTACTATATATATACATATATATATATATATATATATGTATATTTACATATATACATATATATATTTGTGTATATATACGTATGTATATATACATATCTATTTCGCTCTACATACACTTTGCAATAATGATAATAATAATAACAATTATAACAATAATAACGATAACAATAATAATAATATTAATAAAAATAAAAACAACAACAACAACAACAACCAAAACCAAAAACCAAGGTCCGTTTGCGAAAACTTACTTTTTTTATAATAATTTGTAATAAACTATTCAGAAATAAAAAACGTAAGTAATATTGAGATAAAATATAAGAACAATACACATATAATTATTGCAATAACAATAACAACAACAACAGCAATAGAAACAGTAATCATAATACAACGTTTACCCATGACACTATCACACACAACGTTCATCGAAACTCTTGCAGCTTTTTTTTTTTCGAAAAACAAAAATTTCAAATATTATATACACTAAAACCCAACAAATTACGAGTTTACATTAAAAGAGTTCAATTGTCAAACAAATAATTTAAAAAGAATTTTATCTCTGGTTGAAATTTGTGGCATCAATTAGAAAATAAAATAAAAAGAAAACATTTCCGTGTTTTTTTGTATCTAAAGCAAGGATGATTGGTGACAAAATGTGAAGAGTAAATTAAATTTTGAAAAACAATAAAAAAAGTTTGAAGAAATTTTTATTCCCTTCCTTTTAAAAGGAAAGAAAATTTACCCGCAAAAGAACTTCTGAAAAATAGGTCTAACTTTTGAATGCATTCTCCCTTTTTGTAAAAAAGTTTGACTTAACATCATAGCAGTAATAATAATAATGATAATAATAATAAAGGTAGTTGCCAGCCAAGATGGCAATAATTTTCTATTTTTCGATTATGCGAACGAGCATAAAAGTTTGAAAAAAAAAAACATTGATTTGAAAGTAATCATGTAAACGAGAGACAATCTCCACAAAGGGAGATGATGAGGGTCTTCGATAAAATCTAATCATCTAAGCAAAAAGCGCTGGTAACGATCTCTAATTCTCATTTCCATCTCATTTTTGTAGATAGCACAAATGCTTCAAATCTCCAGGATCAAGAAATTTTATCGAAGACTCTGACCATCTCCCATGGTAAAGATTTTTCGTTTACTTACATGATTACTCTCTCCTGATATAAGAAATTTCTTTATTCAGTTTGTAGAATCATTCATCATTAACATCACAACGTTGAACATGCTGATGAATTTGAAAAATTCATCCGATAAAAAGTGATGATCTATCTGATGAATGTTCAAAATTATTTTATATACGATTACAAATATGAAAAAAAGAAAACCTTTTCTCTTACCTTACACTAAACGATGAACTACTAACTACTGCTACTACGAATTCCTTTATTACTCTGGTAACACTCACAACTAACCAACAATTTATTATTCTCTTATGGTAACATTCAAAACTTAATGGTTATATATTCGGATTTTCCCGATTACAAAAATATATGAAAAAAGAAAAAAGAAATGTGTTACCTCAAAAGAAAGTTGCAAGTGTTTTTTGATGCTCTGTTGTATTTATATCTTTTGTATGCAATTAAACATCACACGTTTGTGTGCATGTTTGGAGATTATGAATATAATTTCTTTTATAATTTATTAAAGCATTTTCTACTTAAACCATGTTGTAGTTGTTAGTTTATAACATTATATACAGTAATGCAGATATTATTCCCATTATAAGCCTTTATTGCAAGTACAAGCTTTTCGAGATCATTAGGAAAATCATCATAATCATAATGTTTATATGAAACAATAGAAATTTTTTTATTTCTTTAAGGTGAATGCCACCAAGAACAAACATCTGTTTTCGAACTTTCGAACTTTGCTAGATTGATTTTGAAAAGATTTTCGTTTTTTTTTTGTTACCTCACTCTTCTTCTGTTTTGTATGCAAATGTGTACCTTCTCTGTCACTTTCACTATGGAAAGGCCAAATACAACAATAACAAAGATGAAGAGTCTTACGTTACTACGTTCGCTAAGATCACCATCTTAGTTATGCTCATCTCGGGAGATATCTAGGGTATATCGAACCAATCGAAAAAAAATACCCAGAAATCGTAATGGATACCGGCCGTATAGCCTAATATGAAGTCGGTGTAACCGATTTCAATTTCCTGTACGGTAGAGCATGCTTTTAATTATGATAGACCTGTGGCTGCAACTATAAATGATTACTCTGTCGGTCGCTCAGTAATGCTATTAACCTTATCGGATGCTATGCAAATATTTTTATCTAATTTTTGGTAAAAATATTTTCTAATCTGTAAATTATTGTTCACAATATATTCGTGTGTTAATCTTTTCCAATTTTTTTATTTATTGCGAGTCTGTGAATGGGCGCATCAAGTTAATTTTCAAACTACTTGATCTGTGATCGCGAGCCAAGAACATAAGAAATTTTCTTCTCAATATTATTTTCTGAATTGATCCGATTAGAAAAAGGGAGTCTATGTTAAGTCTTTCTGGATGTTACATAGATCCAAACAAACTTATAATACCTAGTACCGCAATTGAGCTTTCCCTATATATCTTTCTAAGATGAATTTAAGATCAATAGCGACCGTAATCACCGATGACTGTACTTGTTTGTACCTAAAAGGTGTATTATAGAACTAATTTTCATGGTTACCTCTTGACGTAAAAATATTTTCAATCAACGAGAGCTTGTTAGAATTAGATCTTACTATTATTATTATTCATTAGGGCAATCCATATCGCGACCTAAAGAATTTTTTATACTCGGCCCAGATCTAGCCCTCCAGTTTTAGGAGATTAATAAATTTCGCCACTTCTGTTAGTTCGGAACACCATATGATGTTTGGCGAAATGTTTACCGAACACTTTGTGTCTGATTCTGCAAACATAAATTGTTCGAGAATTGATATCCGAGATACCCAAGTTCTTCAGGTGATACCTGAGAGAGTTGTGACCCGTCTAGAAACCCGTCACAGGTTGCTCTATGTAGCTTGTGCTTAATGCCAGGAGATTTAATAAATCCTTTTGCTTGCCACTGTCCAGCACTATATTTTCAAGTTAGCCGATTTTTTCTATGCCCGGGGCGGTACCAGCGTTTTAATGTGGGTTTTGTTACGCCACAGAAAGATTCCGAATCTAACATAGTCCTTCGTGCTTTTCTTGTTGGCTAAACAGTCAACATCTTCGTTACCCTCAACACTCGAATGCCCGAGCACCTGTGGCTAATATACCTTGTTCTGTTTTCCCAGTTTATGCAGGGCTTGAATGCACTCCAATAAACAACTTAAATGTTAAGTTGTTCCCTTAAAGAGCTTTTAGCGCAACTTGACTGTCGTGGGGGATGTAGATAAGCTCTCTCTTGCATTGGCGTCTTAAACTTCTGCTTGCAATACGAATGGATTTTTCCCAATTATAATAGTTTATTCTTTTAAAATTTCGGTCCCCAGTTTCGCCATTTTTCAGTTGTGAACCATCGGAGTACCATTTCTGTAACGTTACCTTAGATTCAGGAATTTGTCCATCCTATCCAGATCTCTCTGGTATCTCTCACTCTGAATCGGTGGGACAACTAAATTAACTTAAGTACCAACCAACCACAAAATTAACCCAATCTACAGCTAATGCTAGCCAGAAAGCAATGTTTTATAATGTTCTTAATCTTTACTAATCATACATAGTTTCGAAGACTTGACCGCAATTTGCTTAACAAAATATGCTTCAAATGCTTTATATAACATTTCTATGATTCTTCTCACTTATCTCTCTAATAAATGAGTGTGCAATCGGAATTTAGGCCAAAAACTTTATATATTTCTTTTCATAATATCGAAACAAGATACTAAACAAGATATTAAAGCAAGTGTCTAACCAGTCTAACCAGTCACCTATGTCTAAGCGCTAATAAGCGCGACATTTTGTTTTTTCTAATTTTTTTTTTCTAATTTACATGTTACTTTTTGACAAATATGATTAACGTATGCGTTCAGTATGTACAGTGAGTTAATATATTTTGCATAAGGATCGATATAGTCAAGAACCCCTAATTTGATTTACTCAAGAATCCCTTAACATCATATGTTTTTTGTCAGGTGGTAACCATACAAGTTAATCACATTTAGTAGACTTTAGAGAAACTATTTATTGAGAATTTAATGAAAGTTTAAAGCATTCTTGGATAGCGCGTAGCTAGAGATTGATCTCCGATTATCCAATTATTCATAAAACGATCTCCAAAACCAAAACTTTATAAGTTAAGCTTTAAAGCAGTTTTATGCTGCTGACCTGACCATTTATGAAAATTTCTATGATATTTTATAGCTTTTCCAAGTTACCGAATTAAGTAATACTTTCCAAGATCAGTAAGAAAATTTCCAAAAAAAAAAAAACAATTTATCTCATAATAAATGTTCGTGGAGTGTCGTGTGTTCGTGATATTAGTTAGTGTTAAAAAATACAGCAAAACTTTTAGGATAACTTAATTATAAACTAATAACTACAACAAAACAAATATATTCGATTTACTTCTCATGTATATTTTTTATTTAATAATAATATTTAGTAAAAAAAAGTATAAAATATTAGCGATAGCAAAATGATTATAATGATGATTATAGTGATTATAATGATGATGATGATAATGATGATAATGATGATGATGATAATGATGATGATGATGATGATGATGTTGCGAGAAATCTTGAATACGCTTAAATACTTGTGTGAACGTTTCCCCGCCCGCCTTATTAGTAACAACACTGCATCATTTATTCATGTTATCATTGTATTGATAGTTGACTTTTTTTTTTTCGTTTGTAGAAAATCGCTTGAAAAATCATTTTTGTGAAGAAACACACATATACATAAAAAAACACACTTAACCCTTTAGGTGTGCATTGTCAAGTTTCATCGACTTTCATTTCGGTCATGAAACCGCATACATATCTACATTTGAACACATATATCATTAACAATATTACACTCTTTTGACGGATTCATACATTTATTGCCGGAAAGCATTTTAATTGAATTTTATAAGAGAAAAGAATCATTTTTTTTTGTATTTTGCGTAGAAAACGAAAGCAATTTAGATCGAAAAAAAAAAAAATTAAAAAAAAAAAAATGCTACCTGTTCACCTGTAGTATTATGCACTCTATCACTCAACACAAGTACACGTACGTGCATTTAACTATAAAATTTGATGTCCTTTTATTTCTATCCTGAACCCCGACCCCCTCCCCCACCCCCACCACCACATCCTTAACCGCAAAATAACAATCCCTTCTCCTCATATGATCACCGCATAGAACAAACAAACATCGATTCTAAATAAATAGTTCATAGAGAGAATGTTATTTTTGTATAAAATCTACTAAAATAAATTTACAGAAAAATTGGATGGATCGTTTTCGAGGTCAAGATCTTCGTCCATGTCAAGCATAGACATGTCTTCCACGGAATCTGTTACCTGTTTAGCTTTTATGGAAAGCTTTGCCAAATTAAAAGGTAAATCTAAATAAATCTGTTTTTTTATCTCTCTCTCTCTCTCTCTCTCTCTCTATCTATCTATCTAT
>KK351174.1:357488-393916 GCA_000671755.1 Glossina brevipalpis | reverse complement strand
TTTGATGGAATTAGAAAATCTCTACATTTTTGCTAAGGGCTACAAATAAAGAATAGAATAATAATAATAATAATAATAATAAATAAATAAACGGAAATTGTAATTGTTTACATTATATACGTTGGATTTGAACGCATGCAGCAAATGCTTTAAATTTTTGTGTTTAAGAGAAGACCTTTGCACATATTATTTATTTTATAATTTCATCAAATTTCAAAAAAGGTTTTGCTTTACAGTTCGTGCCTCTCTTTGTCCTTCTCACAGCACTTCATTCTATTCTACAAACGAGAAAATTAATCTTGAACTTTTCATAACAATCCGTTTGGAATATGAGAACCTTCTCAACAAATCAGATCAGAAATTTGAAATATTCGGAAACACTTCGTACATGAACCAAAAATATTAAAGATGCCTTTAAAAAAAAAAAACGAAAAAGTTCACAAATTTAAAGAGTCTTTTATTGGAAAACTTGTAAACAATAATGCGATTTTCATTTACGACATTTTTCGATAACTAACTATCGCTACTGCGATAAAAAAAATAATAAGACTAAGCATTCTACTCTGTTGCACGAACGATACAAGAGGAAGTTGTTTTTACATCTTATTTTTACTGGGAACGAAAAGTGAATTCAATTTATTTTTAGAATCTCAAACGGTAAAATTCATAAGTAAACCCAGGCGTACCATCCATATTGACCGTAAGAGCGAATCAACAGCTTTGGCAAGAAAACGATTTTATACGTTTGGTCCAATTGTGAGCCATTAAAAACTGTTCGAACAATTAATAGAAAACGCTATCTATAGCACTTAGATGATTTGAATTGTTCGCTTTTCAAAAAACGATCAAATTCTTAAAAATGATAACATTTTTCCACATGACACCGATCCATTCCTTTATAAAACAAAATCGATTCGCCATCACGTTGCAAGCACTCAAAGAAGATAAGAGTCCTAAACCATGCCGCTTGGCTTATTCACCAAATTTGAGTATAATTTTTTTCGCATAGCATACCATTCACAAAATGGCCACACGCATGAGAAATACGGCCAGCTAGACTTGGGCAATACTTCGAATAAAATATTTTTTAATATTTTCATACAATAATTTTATATTTTCTATACAAGAAATTCCGCTTTCATATTTACATACTAAGTATATACTAAGGGTGTACTAAGAATGAGTGTATCTATGTAATATCGGTAAGAATTTAAAAGAGAGTCACGTTTTATTGCATCCATTAATTTATAATCACTTCCTGAATAGATTTAAATTCTTCATATAACGATCTATTTTGGAAACGTTGTCATATGAAAGATGAATTTTCAAAATTATTCGACAAAAATTGCAGAGTAATACTATTTCGACGATACAAAACAAGTATGGAAAACTTGAATCCCTACTTCATGCGACCATTCCTATGAGAAGTAAGTATAAGAAGTAAGTGTTGTAAAAAAAGGAAGACTTACATTTTAATCGGTTTTGATGGAGATTAATGTATCATGACAGGAATCTTGAGATGAAAATTGACAATGCTACAATTGGACCATGTACGTCTATTTTTTGGACCCCAAACAAACATAAGGACTCTCAAGGAAACTAAGTCTTTTGTATGACAATAAAATCTTTCTTACAATAATTTATGACATAATTCGGTGAAGAATAACAAGATAATAAATGTTGATATTTTGAGAGTACAAAGGGCCAAAAGGGTATTTCGGAAATTTGTATATTAAAGATGAGATGCGCTCTGCTCGACCAAATCTTCGATAAAAGTCAATCAAATTCTTTCAAAATTTTGCAATGACCGTCACTAAAGAGTTAAACATAAATTAAAAAAAAGTTTTGAACTGTTGGTATACTGGATATTTAGGTGCCTCATGAATTAAAAGCAAAACAATGTAATGAGCCATAGTTGAAACAATATCAAGCAATTTTTGAAAAAATTTGATATCGGGCGAAGAAAAAAGTAGATCACCTTCAAGACTCATGTGTGAAAAACTATCAAGATAAGTGAACTACACAAACGTTCGCAAATGCGGGACTGACGCCACAGAAGGTAATGCTTTCTGTTTGATAAGATTCAAACTAAAAACTGTCTCATGAGTTGTACCGGCCTAAAGGATGGATTCCACTCATTATAATCAATAACTAAAGCGCTTAAAGTGCGCTATTGATGCAAAGCGTCTAGAGTTGATTAATAGAAAAAAGGATCACTTCCATCACAACAATACCAGATAATACACATTTTAAATGATATCGTAAAAGTGAGAGGACTTAGCTGGAAAACTTTGATGCATCTATCGTATTGTCTACCATATAATAAGGAACTTAGTCTGTCCGACTACTATTTGTTTCGCTTTCTGCAAATCCATCTGATCAATGTAAAGCTGACTGACTTTAAAGAAAATGACAAAACATTATCGATGAGCATAAGACGTATTTGATTTTAACAAAATTAATTTAAAACATAAAAAGAATTCGTTTAAATTTTTGCTAAAAAAAAAAAACACGAAAAATTTATAAAACAATTTTCGTCTTATGCTGACCTTGAAATATTTATACGTTTATGTATATACACATCCAGAGAGAAAAGTTTTTTATCCTCACAAACATTGATATACGAAATTCCAAAACATAAATCCTTAGTTTAGGTTTGAGATTTGAAAATGGATACAAACGAAAGAAGAATAAGAATACTTTAAGAAATCAAAAATTTCGCAACATTTTTATAGATTCAGTAATGTGCAAACCAAGAACAGAGAACGAACCAGAATGAGAGGTATACATGACATGTACATACATCAGAGTATTATCTGAAAATTCTGTTGATCAGACTTATTAAAAACTATCTATCTGCCTACTTATGTATTTATCTATCAATCTACTTGACTATCTATCTATCTATCTATATATCTACCTATCTATCTATCTATCTATATATCTACCTATCTATCTATCTATCTACCTATTTATCGATCTACCTATTTATTTATTTATTTATTTATCTATCTATCTATCTATCTACCTATCCACCTACCTGACTATCTACCTATCTATCTACCTATTTATCGATCTACCTATTTATTTATTTATTTATTTATTTATTTATCTATCTATCTATCTATCTATCTATCTATCTATCTATCTACCTATCTATCTACCCATCTATCTACCTATCTATCTACCTATCTATCTACCTGACTATCTGTCTATCTATCTATCTCCTCTCATTATTATTAAACATTTCCTTTCTTCTCTCACACTCTTCTTCTCTCTTTTTCAGATTTATTCTCTTTAGTTCCCACTTTATGGATTGGTATCTGTTTCGGTTCGGTGTTGAAATTATTATTTAATATTACCGATCGTGATGTTAGAAGCTTGCAATCGGTATTTATCACCTTAAATGGTAAAATTCGTTCAAAGCCCATCCTATATTCTATACGATGCTTCTTATATGCCCAAAAAATAAACGTAAAGGATCCCAAAAATCTATGAATTCTACATAAGCAAGAGATTCTAAATCGATCCATCATCCATGCGCCGTCTGTAAGAATTCGTTGAAAAGCCCCGTTCAAAAAGAAACCATTACGACTTTTTCATAATTTGCTTTTAGACAACAAATATAATTTCTAACTTGATTTCTCTCATCGTAGTTAAGGAAATGAAAAGAGGCTAAGAAAAAAGGTACCAGTCTATGTGCTTAAAATTGTTGATAAAAAATAATTCTAATGAAAACAAATAAAGAATAATTCGCTACAAAAGAGGAATACAAACACTGTACATATCTAAGCATGACTAAAGAAAGTTAATAAGTAAATAATAAAAAAAAATATATGTTTTTAATTCTAATTTTTTTAAAAAAGAAAAAATTTATAAAAAATTCTTTAACCTGCATCATGAGTAGCCAACGAATCCTTTGACCCGCTTACATCCGCTGCTTATGAAAAATGCATTTTTTTTTTTTTTTTGATTTTTTCAAAGCGATTTTCAAAGTAATGACAGAAAAAGAAGAAACAACAACATAAATACAAATAATGAAAATTAATGAGAAATAAAATGAATTTTTGAAAAAAGTTCATGTGAGAAAAAAACAAACGAGATCAATTACATGTTATTTCTTCCAAACTCGATTCGGAAGCTGAGACGAATTGGCTCTTGTATGAGCATGTAATGAGCTGATGATCTGGTGGGGCTGGCTCTGGAGGAGTTGTTGGAGGAGGAAATATCTGGAATCCTTTGATACACATACATAAATATATATATGACAGCAATTAAAACACATAAATGTTATTTATGAAATTATGAAATTATGTTTCGTATATGTGTACTCGTATGTCAGTTGCTATATATAAGTGGTGTCATCGTCGCCTTCACGTAAATATGTGAATGCTTAATAATACTATAAGATATTTTAAATAAACGTTTGAACGTTCAAAATGAATAAACACAAAACAAAAAAAAAAAAAAAACAACAAAACAAAACAAAACAAAAAAGACTATAAATTAAATAAAATAAAAAGGAAATAAAAATCGAACGCTCTTATGACACGAATAATACGAACACTGAACGCACTCTATATATAATCTGCGTATTAACCCAACATTCTGGATGAAGGGTATAAAACAATTTCAACAGAAATAAGTATAAATATTACACATACACGCACATCAAATATTTACAATACGTAGCAAGAGAAATAAATTTGTTTATGTTGAAGAAACAAAAAATCATATCTAAATATTGATGTCTAAAAATACCAAATTTCAAATATCAAATTTCTCTACACAACAGCTCACTCTCTTTGCTTCCTCTACTGTATGTATGGTATAAAAAACAAACAAAAATTCAGCAAAAACAAAAACAATTTAGTTGTATTTAGAGTTAGATTCTCCTAAAAAAATTCTTTTTTTTTTTTTTGTTTTTTTTTGTAATTTAATGTGCCAGCCACAGTTTCTGTTTTCTGTTGCATAGATTCTAAGAAAACTAAATATTATTAAACTTGTGAAACTTACTTTGGTGGTGAAGTTTTGGCTTTTCGTTGTTTTCTTCATAGATTTCATCTAGAGATATGTCCCTCTCTTCTGTTAAAACAACATAAAAAAAAAAAACAAATGAGAAAAACAAATTCAGCAAAAATTTAAAATTTTTCAATCGAGAACATATACATATAAAAAATGTTAAGCTTCTATTTTTTGTGTTTTTCGAGTCAATTACACATACCGTAGATTCAAGCTTTCTCATGCATATGCATGCAGCATGGAAAATGCTAGAAAAAGTATTTCACTAAACCAAATAAAAAGTTTCACGAATCTTTGACATTCAGCACCTAAGGCCAGGCCAACGCATAAAAACTATAAAGTGTTTTGCAGATTATCGACACTCGTAGCTTTTTTTTTTTTTTTTTTTGTCCTAGAGAAATATTAATCTTAACATGAGTATATCTTATAGGTCGTAAGATCAACTTTTTTGCTTGGTGTAGGTGTATTTGTAATTTGCAAACGAAACCTATACATCTTTTTGAATGGTTTTAGTAAAGATTTACTTGATTTACTGATATGAGCTTTGAACATTTACAGTTTTCTGCCTACTATCTCGCACGGTTCTAAGCCGATTATACAATTTTTATATTTTATCTATGGTCATTAATTAGGTATATATATATATATTATATACACTGCAAGTTTTAATTCCTTTTCTGCAGAATCTTAAATTGATCATGATGAATATATACAGTGGGTACGTGGGCTCTCTCACGCTCATTTTTCTAGATGTTAGTAGTAGCAGATTCACCAGTGAAACATATCACCTCTTGAATCGCTCGCTAATTAGGGTAATTAGGGTATATTCAGTAACTTACCATTTAATGAATTGAGAGAACGTGTAGGAAGCATTTCATAATTTTCGCTGCCTGAACCATCAGTACCTAAAGTACTAGATAGCATATAACTTTCGTGGCGTGGTGGCGGCCTTGGCAATTGATTAACTGAGTTCTCCAAAGTACCTTCACCCGAATCCAAAGTAATTGACTCTTCCACGTGGAGATTCTCCACCTCATATTTGTTATCCCACGAATTCTTAAGGAATGGACTATAAAAAGCAACTAAAAAAAAATAATGAAAGAATAAATGAATTTATTAAATTAATCTTTTTTTTTTTTTTTTTTTTTTTTTTTTTTTTTTTTTTTTTTGTTTTTTTTTTTTTTTTTTTTTTTTTAAACAAAATAAAAAAAACTCCAACTTTTACTTAACTTACATTTAACGTATTGATCTGCCGAAAAGGTCATAAAACTAGCCTTAAAACGATCAGCCAATGAATTGCCTTCGGTTATCAAAAATTGACAGATTTCACTGCTGAAGAAAGCATTTGCGCCACCGCTCTCCGTTATGGCAATGATTTGTAATGGAATGTTGGAGTTTTGTGAAACCAGAACGCTTAAATAACATAAAAACATATTTATACATAAAAGAATCGCTGCAAAGCAAAAATTTTAAACTTCCAAATATTTTAAAATAAATACACATAAATAGCGACTTCATCTTTTTTCAGCCGTTCAGTCAGTATAATCCGATTCAAACCATTTTCGCATCGAACGTTTACTTAACTATGATAAATAGTCGTAATTAATATTACATTGAACATTGAACATTGAACATTGAACATAGAAATTTTTGCCTTTCTGCAGAAGAATTTTCTATCTCTATGTAATGAAACAAAAATTTATTTATTAGGGTTCATATCCCTTCGCTTGGAGATGTTTGCATCTGCTTCTAACGATGAAATTATAGCAACAGATTGTGTCTCCAAATTCAGCTTAGATAAGTAAAATTCATAGTCACTAATACAATTAATCTCTCTGCACATAGAACATATTTTTGGGAAAAACTGAACACTGTAACCATATCCTATATAAGATAAAATTTACATATACAGATAAATGTAAGTTGTTCTAGATTTCAATTTTAAAAAGTCCAGTAATAGACCGATATTCGTGAGTTGTTCTAAAAAGTCCAGTAATAGACCGATATTCGTGGCTAAATTGACTCAACATCGGGCAAATAGTCAAGAGTATAAATATTCTATTGAGTTATTGATGCGTCTACTACTACTACTTCCGTAGCGACTGTGAAAAGGGCAGCGTAAGAAACTTACTTGAGATTAGCTAGCGATGAACGACGTTTAGCAGAATAAAAAAATATAAAACCGTGTATCAAATCATCCCGATATTGATTAATTCCATGATACGATGATATTATAAATTCTACGCGTTTCTTAGAATCACCAATGAATACATCTACCACTATGGAATGTTCAGCAGCCTTGCAAAATGTCGATTCCGCCATTAAAGGACTGAGGATGTTCTCGATATCGTATTGGTCACCACAAAACATGCAAACTAAAATGCGCAAATCGGTCTGGTTAGGCGGATATGATTCGAAAGTTTTCATTTCAGCTAAACGAAGCGAGATTATAACAATATTCAATATATCGTAAACATATTTTTGATGATTTTGTTGATGATCAATGAAGTCGCAATGCAACATTTCGGCCAAGCGTAAACCTTCACTACGTAGATAATCGATTTCGGTCTCCTTCAAATCTTGCGGCTGATATACCAAAACGATAGGAAGATTCTCAAACTTATCTTCGAGCTCAAGATTACACAATAATGTACGTTCAAGATTATCTTTGAGAGTTTCAAACGATTGTTGATTCGAGTAAACACATATAAGACCTAAATACGATGAACGATGATCATCATGAGATTGAAAATTTCACAGCCATCCTCTTTAAAAAAAAAAACTTACCGCTAGAATAGACGTCTATAGCTTTGAAAGCTTCCATGTCACCATTGGCGATCCGATAATTAAGATAATAAGTTTGATTTTCATAGATGTATTCACCTTTTGTGCCGGTACACATTCGTATATCGTTCAGCAAATCACTGGCCAAGTGTTCTGAGCCCACAATCAATAAATTTAAAGTTTTATCAGAGCTTTGTGTCTTCCAATTGCTCATAGATTTCAAATTGCCAGACGATTTATCACCCATTATCTCATCTAGTAAATTGTCTATACAATTGTGATAGAATGGACAATGTTCACGTATGGGACAATGCATAAAACCTAAATGCTGAAACAAAATGACTCGTCGCTCTTGATCCAGCCGGTCAAGTATTTTATATCTGTATTAAAAAGAAACCAATTACAATACATAAATAGATCAGAGAGTAGGGTAATGTCCACAACAATAATAATCTCACTTCAACGAGTCAAATATAATTCAGTTAACGGTTTCATTTACAATACATTTTTTCGCTGACAAATTTCTTCCTTCAAAATCAGTTTTTTTTTTTTTTTTTTTTTTTTTTTTTTTTTTTTTTTTTTTTTTTTTTTTTTTTTTTTTAAGTACGATGTTTCCCCTCTTGCAATAAAGATAAATTAGCTAACGCAAGAAACGGACAGGACATGATTTCCACACACAGTTTGATTGATGAGTGTACTATAAATGACACTCTAGATACTCTAGATAAAACGAACCTTGAATCATCTTGTATAACTTCAGTTATTTGTCGCACATCCTCTTGCGTTATGGTATCCACATTTTTGAATTGCAGAAAGAATTGTGCATGTTCCAGGAGCAACTCGACAAAATTTTGTTTACTTTTCTCAATTATTTCTTCTTGATGTATATCGTAAATTTGTTGGCAATCATGTTCCGACAAAGCCTCAAAACACTCACGTCCCATAAAGAGCACACGCACCTCAGACAATTGCTTGCCAGGAGTAACAAAACCAGATTCTTCCAGTAGCATTTTAAATTGTTGCTTCCAACTGCCAATTTCAAGAAACAATTTCAGATAAATGACATAAATTTGAATCACACATACACATATGTAAGTAAACATACCCAATTTTCTTTTTGTCCTGTTGCACCGAATTTAGAAAGTTTCGAAACACTGTTTCGGATTCGCTGGTTTCCAAAATATCGAATGGTATTCGTGCTTCTTCTTCATTCTCATCCATATCCACTAACTCTTGCCACGAGGCCTGTGGACATTCAAAAAAGTATTGATCGAATTCGACATGATTACGTAGGTAAACTTTGGCACATTCCCAGATATCATCGTCAGTAGCTACTGTTAATACATTAATATCTGGTAATAAATACTCGAGTGTATGAGCAAATTTATCCAAATACTGATGTAATTTTTTATTCAAATGATCATCACGCAATTTCTTCATATGGCGACGGAACAGTTTTTGTCCAGCATCGATTCCAAAAGTATTAAGAAATTCTGTCCACTCACGAAATTGAGCGAGTAATTTTGAGCCCTGAGACCAAAGTATATGATAATCGGTTATTTGATTACGTATAAGACGTGTCACAGCCTCCGAACGACTTTCCAACAATTCCTTTCGCGATTTCGCTGCTTCCTGATACGCTATAATTTTTATGCGATTTTTTACTTTATCAATCATTTGTGCCAATATCAAGAATGCCAAATCAATATTAATTGACTCATGAGCCGATGTCTCCACCAATTGCACCATGCCTTTATATTCCTTACGTTGGCATATTTTTTCCGCTTCACGTATATACAATTCATTGCAATCATCATTTTTTGTAGTGACCAAAACCAATGGCTTTTTATTCTTTAATATTAATGCAATTGCATTGTGTATAAAATCCACTTGCTTCTCTATGCTACGATTTGGCACTGGGCTTACATCGAATACCACAACAAAACCATCAATACTTAGTCTACCCTCAGGCATAATTTTTTGTTCGTATTCTTTTTCTATGCCCAATTGATTTTTGCAAATGTACATGAGTTTCTCGGCTGAGAAGACCTTTGTCGCGGTGCAACGTTTCAAATATGGCTCCATTTTTCCCACCTTAAACGGTTGAAATGTTGAGTCATCGACAAATTCCGTTTGTTCAACTACATGAAATGTGTATTCGGTGCCATCGTCCGTACATTTACGAACATCACCCCAATAAAGGAAATGATCATTGTTTACAATGCGACCGCTGAAGTCACTCTAAATATTTGATTTCAACAAAAAAAAAAAAAAAAAAAAAAAAAAAAAAAAAAAAAAAAGAGTTGAAAACAAAAATTAAAAATAATAAATAATAATAATATTGTGAAATTGGAAAATTCTTTTTTAAAAAAAAAACATTTAATAGAGAAATACCTGACTTAGCAC
This sequence comes from Glossina brevipalpis, assembly GCA_000671755.1. NCBI lineage: Eukaryota > Metazoa > Arthropoda > Insecta > Diptera > Glossinidae > Glossina > Glossina brevipalpis. The sequence goes on along the minus strand of KK351174.1, from coordinate 383,704 downwards.
TGATATGTGATCTATGAAATAATCATCAGCCATTGGCCTTATGAATCTGTTGCATAAGCATGATTTACCCACACCAACCTGCCCTCTGTCCTTTTCGGTTCCAGACAGGCCGATAACCGATATGTTAAACTGTTTCATAATGTCTTCTATTTACCTACAAATACACATCAAATAATGATTAAAAAGTTTTTCAAAAATTATATTAATTTTTTTGTAAATTATTTGCGGTATTTGATTGATATGATTTAGCATTTTATTTGGCTTGACTTGATTTGCTTTAGTTCGGTTTGGTTTGATTTTTAATTTGATTTGATTTAATTTGATTTGATTTGATTTGATTTGATTTGGTTTAGAGTTTAGTTTAGTTTGGCTTGGCTTGGCTTGGCTTGGCTTGCCTTGGCTTGGCTTGGTTTCATCTTATCATCTTAATGTATGTACTTTTGTTATTTGTTGTAGTAGTAGTACTATATACGCTTTGGCAAGGGCATGAAAATTTCATAAATTCTTTATGAACATAATTTTTTCCTATATTCCCTATAAAAGCAATTTGAATGGAAATACTTTGTCTTTATGGTATGTGCACAGAAAGAAAAAAAAAATTTTGCTACACATATACACGCTTACATACACCCTTGCACATACACATAGCATAGAAACGTATACATGAATAAGACACGTTTGCAAAAGACTCATTTCGTTTAGTTTCGTTTATATTAATGCACATATTTTCGCTTTACTAAATATACATATCACTCTCATATACATAAATAGCATTAGTAGTAGAATGAAAATTCTTAACAAGTCTGGATGGATGATAAAAGGCAGTTATGAATTTATAAGGTATCTAAGAAAAATTTCATTCGAATGAGCAACAACTTTATCCAAAGCAACATCTGTCGTCGTCGTCGTCGTCGTCGTCGTCTGTGTGGAGTGATATTAAATTCATTTCAATCAGATAAAATTCTATATATAAATAAAATGAATCTTTATAGCAGTCACTGTCTATAGGCCAGTCACTCCTTTAAGCAACTCTTCCCCTATTCTTTGCCCCTTGTTCCTTACTTTCCCATTTGTTTGTTTTTTTTTTTTTTTTTTTCATTATTTTTATTACTTTTTGGCATCATTAACTCAAAAAAAAAAAAAAAAAAAACGTCCTTTTGTTAATTTGAATTGTTTCCTATTTGTTTTTTTTTTTTTTTTTTTTCATTATTTAACTAAATTTGAATGAAGTAACGTCACTTGATTCTTTTTTAAATCCTTTTAAACGACTCATTATATTGTGTACTTTAAGAATTTTTTATTTACTGCATTATTTACATTAATGTTTATACTTTTCATTTTATCTAATTGAACTAAACAAATCAATTGTACAACAACTTCTTCCATAATTAACCGGTTACTTCAGTTTTACGATATTCTTCATCAGTACACAGTACACGAGGTGGCGCTCCGCGTTCTTGAACTTTCAACATAACACTGGATTTCTTGTTAGTTAGTTTAAAAAAAAAAAAAAAAAAAAAGGAAGAACCTAAGAGGGTTTTTGTGTTCTCTTTGCTTTTCCAATTAATTAGAAAAGCACTCATAACCTGAGGTTAAAAAATGTTTGCTTAAGATGTGTTAATATTAGTTTGGGGAAAAAGAAATCCATCTAATCTTATATGAACTTCAGGACTTTATTTAACATTTCGAATTGGAAAATAATGGATTTCTTTTTCCCCAAACAAAAAGAAATCCATCCAATCTTATATGAACTTCAGGACTTTATTTAACATTTCGAATTGGAAAATAATGGATTTCTTTTTCCCCAAACTAATAGTAGAGTACTTATCACATGATTTTCGGATCAAGAGACATAATAAAAATGAAATTTTCCTGCTGTCCAGCGCGTACGGTAAAATGTCTCACAAAAAACAAAAACAATTTTGAATAATTTATTTTTAAATTTAACCAGGGAGCTTATAAACGCCCACAAATCAAAGCAAGATTAGCTAGCTGTGTTCGTAAATAGTATTTTAATGTTCGTATTTCCTTTATACAGCCGGTAAAATGAATTTTTTTTATTTAGCTGCGTTCGACCAAAAATTTTTTTTTTAGATCAAAATAATGCTTATCGTTCTTACCATCCGCATGAGGAACTTAAAATATATCTGATTAGCATTTAAAAAATGAAATAAGAAATGAAATCGATAGAATTTTAAATATCCAGTCAAAGTAGTATTCCGATATGCAAGCTCTATTGGAAGAAATCTTTTTTCTTTTGGTTATGATGAAAGCAACAACCAAATTTTAACTCTCGAATGCATATATTCCTAATTTAGCATTGAAATAAAATTTTTACTAATGCAGTTTCAAAGGCGGATCCCAATGATCATCACTGAACGGGGATACATCAATTTCATTTAAAGGCATCTGCCGGAAAAGATATCTTCTTTTTTCTTTTATATGAAAGACTGTAGACTAGAAACGTTTAGTTGTTTCCGATGAAGGCATAGGAACATAAATGTGCCGAAACTCTTACGTCCACACGTGATCCCACGTATAAACGTTAAAATGGCATAACTTACCGGTTAAAAAGATTTTAAGGTTTATTTATCAATGTTTGGCAATGGGTGCTCGAGAATTATAAGAGGAAGGCTTCGAAGGAATGGCTGATTTTCAGCTTGATTTGTGGAATTAATGCTTTCCTTCCTTTAAAATCTTGCAGACAAATCGTGCGAATTGCAACTTCAACCATTACATGAGGTTAACTACTATTATAGGTTTAAGCGGGTTCACAATATTGAACTGATGAAGACCGTACATCTTACTATGAAATGTCTGATTTCCACCTTTGACGGCATATAAATTAAAAAGTAGCACATATTTATTTTGCGATGATAAGAGTGTAAAAATCGGAAGACGATCTTTTGATTGTAAGCAGTGTGTGACAAACGACCAAGAGGGCTCTGAAATTATGAAAGGTTTTTGTTAATATTTAATATCAAAGTTTTATTATTATTATTATTATTATTATTATTATTATACTCTAAACTAATGAAATTAATTGTTAGACTAGAGACATGAGAGCACTAACAGCTTAGGCTATCGGCTACTGATTTGCTAGAGCCGCTTCTGAATCAAACTTTTAATTTAATAGTTGCTAAAAGGGATTATAAGTTAAGGTTTTTGCTTCTTTATCTGTTTGTAGGCGAATTATATCTATTGGTCTATGGTGGTTAGTAGCGAAGAATATAATAATAGACATATCAAACTTTGGCTTTCTATCTCAATTTTATCGAAAAAATTATTCAAAATATTCAAAAGATCAGAAGTGATCTAGGGCTATTTAATGCTCCTAGTAACAGAAAACTGGTAGGGTTTGTTATATCATAGATTTTCCAATAACCACAAAGTACATACAAGTGTCATATTTTTCAGTCAAGCTGCAACGTCTTCTAGTCTACAAGTTTTGTTTTGGGTTTTTAAGTGAATGCCTACTTTTGACGTTTAACTCCACGATGCACTTAAGCACTACATTACTTTGCAGCGAAGAATAGCCGGCGTATGTTAAACTGAGCAATAATCCCCATTGAAGGAAATTCCCAAAATTCTCAAAGTTCCAGAATAAATAGTCGTTGGATATAGTTCAGAATTCCCCTCTAGAGGTTAGAGGATTTTCATATCTAGGATTTCACAACTACCACGATACCTCTCCGAGGGGCCGTATTCAGTGATTAGACAGAGAGCATTCTCCAGACAGTTTATTGAACGAGTAATACTTAAAAGTTGCAATCTTTCTCCGGCGACCTACCTGATCCCCCCCTTGGCTTTATTTGGATCTTTGGTTATGCCGTACATGCCGGAATGTCCGCCATACATGCTGTGTCATCAACACAGCCCTAATGCTAGCCATGCTCTCATATTCGATACTGCCTTATATGGATCGTACAATTCGCAAAGCAATAGTATATGCACGATCTCCTTAAACTAAAGAATCTAGAGATGGGATATTCCTATTTTCGAAAAACAAAAACACGCCATTTCTCCATAGGCTTCCTCTTAAAATTCTCGAGCACCCATTGCCAAACATCGATAAATAAACCTTAAAATCTTTTTAACCGGTAAGTCATGCCATTTTAACGTTTATAGGTGGGATCACGTGTGGACATAAGAGTTTCGGCACATTTATGTTCCTATGCCTTCCTCGGAAGGAACTAAACGTTTCTAGTGTACAGTCTTCCATATAATAGAAAAAAGAAGATATCTTTTCCGGCAGATCTTTCCGCGTTCATTGATGATCATTGGGATCCGCCTTTGAAACTGCATTAGTAAAAATTTTATTTCAACGCTAAATTAGGAATATAAGCATACGAGAATTAAAACCAAACATGTTGAGAAGACGAATGTAGTTTTCCTAAAGTTTCATATGATTTTTAAATTTAGTAGAGGAAATGTTGCTGTGACAACAATTCCTATTGTATGTTGTAAAATCATGGGACATAGAAATTTTAAAGAAAATTTTGCTGAAAGGCTAAGAAGGGCTAAAGTGTAAAAAGCCCTATAGCATCCTATTATTTACTTTTTATAGATAAAATTCAACATCATTTTTAATTGAATGAAAAAACAAATGCTAAAAGCAAAAAAAAAAGAAAAAAAAAATCAAAGCAAACGCCCACAATTAATTAGCGATATAACGATCTATGGCGCTTGAAAGTCTAAAATCTTCATATGTTTATTAGTTAGGGGAACATGTGTTTAAAAAAAAAAAAATTCTTAATACAAGTTACGTGAATTAAAAAATGTTCGGAAATAATTTACACAAATTCATATCACACATGTGTAAATATATATGTACAGGTAACCTCCTATAACGCGATCAATAGGTTACTGAAAAATTCCGCGTTATAGGAAATCGCGTTATAGGAGACTTAGATCCAGTGCAAAAAGGAGGGATACATTTCTAATCGAAAAAAAAAAAAAATAGTTTTTATTTGAGATATTTTTCTATTTATCCATTTGATGAGAACAGCATAAATTAATTAATTTATTTAAGCAAAGCAAAATAAAATAAAATCTGGAAAAACAAATAAAAACATAATTTCAACTCAACTTAATATTAAATTGAACGAAAATTCAAATCACAAGCTTTGGCAAATTCCTCTCCTCTACATCACTTATTATAATTTGAGTGTGTTCCAAACGTTCCAAACGTTTTGCTCATATCTATCCTAATTCAAATTCTGAGCTTGATCCATTATCAGAGACTGATCTTTTTCAGCGATTAATGGTTTTATTTAAAAAAATCTTTTACTGTTGAAGTCTGTTTTCTCTTATTTCGTAAATCTATATAGATTTCCTAGCGGGCGGATAAATTTGTTTTTTTAGATTTCTTTTGAATATTTCTGCTCTATCCCTTTAGAGGATCGTTTTCTAAAACATACACATTCTTCCAACTCATTCGCCAGATTTAAAATTTTCTTCACACTTTTTAGTGAAAAGTTTTCAATTTTGGCATTGAAAAGATCGTCAGAGCTATCTTCAAGCGATAATGCTTCATTTGTCATTTATTTCGTCGTTTTAAAAAAGAATGTGTGTGTGTGTGTAAATGCTTGAAAAAAATTGCGTTGTAACTTTGCCATCGATTACATTCTCAGCCATCCTAGAAAAAGGCAATACACATGCAGAGATAGGCGATCTTTATTGTAAAATTAAAATATGTCGTGTAAAAATCAAAGAGGCAGAGGCGGATCTCATAATTTTTTAAATAAACTTATAATACAAAATTAAAGTTTTTTCGAATATTAATTTTAAAAAAAATTCTTGAAAATCGTGTTGTAGAAGTACCGCGTTATAGGAGGGTTCCCTGTATATATACATATACATATATGTGTGCACATATAAAACATTTTTAAAATAAATTGAGATGATGAGTTTTCAATTTCCTTTTGTCATATTTTTTTTTTTACTGAGCAAAGAGAATTTTAAATGATTTTCATGTTTGTTTGTAACATTTCTGCAATAATAAGTAGTTAGTAGAGCAAGGATAAATATGCTTACAATAAGGATTCAAGGTTAATGTGCACAGCGGAAAAAATGAAAAAGGGAAATAACACAGCAGCAGCAGTAACACTAACGCTAACACTAACACTAACACTAATAGTAACACTAATAATAACAACAACAACAATACAATGAAACAACAGTAACAGTAACGTCAGAACATGAACTTATTAAATACAAAAAACTTTTTCTTTTAAACTCATTTATTTGCTTCTGTTTTTTTTTTCAGATAGACACATAGTTGCCTGTACACACAAACAAACAAACAAACAAACAAACGAACATACACGCACAATGAATGAAAAGCAGGCAAAACATGAAAAATGTTTATCTCGGACATGTACACATAGTACATACAAACGACCAAACAAACAAATGCAGAAACTATGTAAAAATCGCACACACACACACACACACACACGTACGCTCGTGCACACACCTCTTTACATAATATGTACATAGAACCGAACATAACTCCTACGCTCATTTAATTCAAAACTTTTATTTATGGTTTTCTTTTTTTTTTTTCTATGCGAGAACAGAGATGTGTGTGTATATATTTTTTGTTTTATACACCGCATTCATGTATTTATAAATGTAATATTTTTTTACACGTTTTTATATAAATTTTAACAAACATTTACCGGTAACTCATTCACTGTCATGGATGTGAGAAGAAAAAAAAAATGTACAACAAACAACATCATCACCGTAAAGGATACGGAATGAAAAACTGAGTAAGAAAAAAACGGTAAAATATGCGGGTGTGTTTTTACTAGAATGTCCGAGAGAGGGAAAAAGAGAGAGAGCAAGAGCAAGAAAAAACGGAACACAAATTATTTGCTTGACATGACGGTAATGCGGTAATGACGACGATGATGATGATGATGATGATGATGATGATTATGCCGATGATGATGATTGTGATGATGCCAATAATGATGATGGATACTAAAAGTGGATAAGTTGGTCGACCTGGAAACGATTCTATGCTTTAAAAAAAATACCAAATAAAAGTATACATACATATTCCAAAGATACTACTCTAGATACCGCTCAAGCTATTGTTACAAATATATTATTTTTAAAAAAAGTTTTTTTTTTTTGAATATTTGAACATTTGAATCACACGGACTTGGGACACACGCATATACATATACTTTTAAAGAAAACTTTGTTCACTTTTCTTTTTATAGATTTTCAATAAAAAAAAATAAAAAAAAAAAATAAAAAAAAATGTACGTCTAGCAGACGAAGTAATAATGTTGCCAAACATTATCATAATCTCTTTCATTATCATTGCAACTCTTTACACAGGATAACTTTAACAATGTTAATGAATTATCAGACGACAAATTTTCACCCTCTGGTTCATGCATGAGCACACAATACTAGAACAACGCGAAAGCCAAAAACTGAAACTTAAAAAAAAATTTTTATTTAATTTAAAAAAAAAAAAAAAGAAAAAAAACTGAGGACATTCATTAATATAAAAAAAAGAAAAGCCAAGATGATAATGTGATGATGATACTAGAAAAAAAAATTCAAATAATTTTTCTGAAATTGTAAGTTTAGGGGAAATTACTTAACAACTTAAATATTTCACAAAGACAGCAGGCATGCATGCATGCATGCATTTTTAACGATTACTAATTTCACTTCACCTTGTGTTTAAAAATGTTCATTAAAATGAGTTGCGTTTTTTTTTTTTTTTTTTTTTTTTTTTGTATGTAAATTATAAAAAGATATTTAGCGAAAAGAAAAACGACTTTCTATACGCAATACTTCAATTAAAGTACTTTTACTCTGCAAACACATACTCAAAAATGTCCTTTTAACGGAAGACAACGTAGAATAACGAAAAACGAAAAACAAAAAATGGAATCAAAGCAAAGCCCTTATTTGAGCATGACCAGAGAGTAACTTATATACAATGACAACAATATAGCAACAACTAAAGAAAGAGGGTGAGCATCGTATGCGTACATGTATATATATTTATACATATATATGTATATATATATATATATACACCTATATATATACACCTAAATATGTTTATTTTATAATTGTACAATCGAGAACACAAGCAATGTTCTCGTACTTTGCAATAAGAGTTGAGAAAAATCTCAAGATGCTGTAGGCATAGAAACAAACGCAAACAGTCACACATACATACATATATACATCCATGCATGCATACATACATGCAAACGCACACACATATTTAAACAAATTCAAAGTATTCAACAATTATGTTTTGAAATTAAACAAAAGAAGAAGAATTTCAATTTCTCTCCTAAATCAGTGCCACAGGTATACAAAGTTTAACTTTGTTTACCTCTCTCTTCAAATATTTATTATTATTATTATTATATATGGATGTATGTATGTATGCATGCATGTATGTATTTATGTATGTATGTATGTATGTGTATAAATGTATATGACTCCGGTTTAAATATTGTGAAATAAATTCGAAATTTACATTGCATTCGTAGTTAATTGAACATTTTTTTTTTTCTTAAAGGCAACACCAACATTTTCAGTTTTTTCATCTATGCAGCAGCTTAGTTTCCTTTCTTTTTTTTAATTGCCTGGAATAAATGAAGGTGCACGCAAAAGCATTTCTTTTTCGTTACAGCACTTGAAAACCGTTATTGGAAAGGTTCAGTGGTGTCAACAATATATTGTAAATAAAACGCATTTTTGTATTCGCTTGAATGAAACTTGCGAAATCATTATATTATTGTAAAAATATATAGCGCATATATATAGACATTAAAGCATTTAACACAAACATACTCATACACTAAACTGGTAAGTCATAGTAAAATAACTTGCACATCTTATTTCGCTTCTACCGGTTTTTCATAATTATAAACGTACATAAATTTTACTCTTTTGACGTTAGTCAGATGGAATGTAAACAAAATTGACAATTATCGTACAAAGCATAAAAATTACACTTGTGCACGTTTAATTGCAAATATTTGTGATTTGTGCTTTTTTTGTTGTTGCTTTGTTTGTAGGGGATGGAAAACGGATACTATGAAGAAAAATAGAAAAGAAACCGTTTTTCACATATATAATTTTTCAGATTCATTTTGGCTTCATGCTTGAAATTGTCGGCTTTAATAATTAAATATTGATCTAAAGTCCGCCATTTTTTTTTTAATAACTTTAATACGTTTTATTTGTGCGTATAACTACCATAATATTTGGGATAATATTGAGAATAAATCGAGTTTTAAGGAATGTGTCTGAGCATGAATAAATTTACTTATATAAAAAGAAAATTATGTTTTTTATATAAGCTACAATTTCGTTCATGACAAACTTTATTTGATATTGCAAAAAGGAGCACATATGTTTATACTATTATTATTATTATTAAATTATTTCAACAAGACTATCCATATAGAAATAATAATACATTAGTATATCATGTGTGTGTGTGTGTGGGCTTGATTGACATTTGTGTATTGAAGTCTTTCTATTCATTGGAAAATTTGGTTTTTTTTTGTTTACCACAAGTATTATTTACACTACTGACTTTACACTACTGACAAAAAACTTTAAAACATTTTTCTCGAAAAACATTTTCGTGTGGCTATCTCATTCTCATGTATATAAATTTTCAAAATAAAACTCATTTAAAACGTAAAATTTTCGTTGGTTGCCATAATCTGCATTTTCGTCTATCTCCCTCTAGTTGGCTTAAGATATCACTTTCTCCCTTTAGTAGAAGAGCAATTTGTCATACGTACAAATAATCTCCTACATATACGAAAACATAAATGGCAACCCTCCTCGGTAATGTGCACGAGCAGTAAGTACATACGAATTTCTCATTATATTTCTCCTTTTTTGTCAATAAAATAATTTAAATTCTATTTAGGAAATTACGAAACGTTTCAGTTTAGAATATTTTAGGTATAAATTATATGAAACTTAAGTATAGAGATATTATCTGGATAATCCATATAGATGTCACTTGCGACCGTGATTATCTGTTATATGAACAAAACGTTTCCATCTATACCGCGACCAATTATTAGTTTTCAAAGAAAAACAAAGATAAGAAAAAGACAAAACTAACAGCATTTCTTAAAACTCCTTTTTAAACATTACGCTAACAAAGTGCTACGACCAACCTTAGTTTGAACAATAAATTGTTGTCTATATTTCACCTTAAGATTCGAAATCTTCGCTAAATCTAAACTTTCGGTGAGTAACATGCTCAAGTAATTCTTTAGTATCTTAATTACTAAGTACAAGCATACAAATTTGTTTTGTTTTCTTATCGTAATAAAATTAAAAATTTGACCCAACATATGTTTATTGCTTTGATTCTCCATAACTTATTCTACATCAAACAGAGTAATTAAAACGATATAGAATAGAAATGGAAATGGAAATGAATGAACGAAGGCAAGCGCACAGCGTTTAATAAATATAATTTTAAAAGAAGGATGTGATTAAAAAATTGAGATCGCGATCTATTGTATCCTGTTTTATAACGATCGGAAAAATGTTGACTAATTTCATTCTTCTTTAACTTTATAATAGTTCCATCCTTTTTTTTTTATTTTTTATTTTTTTACCATAACCATATCACCATATCATATTAAAGTTGTCCTAAAAATTGTGTAACGGAAACTGAGCAATTGTTTATGGTTTCAATATTAAATAAAAGAGATGGTTGTACGCTTTTCACAAGGTCCAAAGTTTTTTATAACAAAACAATTTATATGGCTTTATACTTTTGGGTTGATATGTTGGCTATTTCCGAAGAGTAGAACCCATCTCTTCCTAGATTTTCTTTCATTTCTTTACACATTTTATTCCACTGCTTCCTATTGCCAAGGCATGACATGTAATCGATTTGTTTAAGCGTTCGCAAAACAGATAACACAGTCTTTTGGGAACCCAACTTTAATATGAAAAGCAACTTAGCCATATTCGTCCGTCCGTTCAAACGTCCGTTGATATGATTATTATACTACATAACTACCCTTGTCCAGAAGAGTAATATTGGTCGAAGATTTTTTATCACTTTATTTAGATTAAGTGTAAAAACCATTCATTGATTCATTTATTTATTATTTATTGAGCACGGCAATTGAAAGCCATACACGCCAAGACATAAATATGTATTACATAGTAATGAAAATCCTGAGTTCTTAAATCTGCAAATCAGCAGGTCCTTAGTTGAATCTGTCAGTACTTACTAGCAAAGCACCAATTCCTGCCTTTTTTTTTTTTTATTGAATAACGACCACTTTTAAAATGTTGTTTAGAGCTCTGACCGTTTCGTTATTAACATTTTCCTATTAATATTCTGAACTGAATCATATATAAAGAGGAAAATGTACATAGTAAGTTTTTATTTATACAAGTAACTAATGGAATGGAATGTAAAACTTTAGAAAAACGTGATATTAAATATCATATACAAACATTTCGAATCGTATGTTAACCGAATGCCGACGAAAGTATGAAATAATTATTTTCTGAAGAGTTTGTTCATTTTAACAAAAACTAATAAGTGGTATTAAAAAATTCAGTTTTACTCTTGTGTTTAGATTTTTTGCTCTTCAGAGTAATACGGCATTTACTATAGTCCAAGTAAAATTATAAAGTTGCGGGAGTATCCTATGAATAGTTCAAAGCTAATTATCAATTTTGATTAACCGTTTTTAGATATGACATTTTGTTGTGTAGAATAAATATCAAATTCCCCACAGTACACAGCGGACCATGCATTTCGTTCGTAATTTTATTTATTTCCACTTATTTCATGTGCGATTAAAACTGTTCTAATGGTCTAATGAGATCATAATCCTTTTTAAATAGTGCCATGAAGACGTAGAAGTATTTATATGTATGTTAGATTACACCGGTTTTATTATCCCATTTGCAACATCCAGAAAGTCCATTCAACTTTGCTCAACCTTTGTTGGTTTCACTTAACATCTAGACAACTGAAAGTTGAAATATATAATCTCGATTTAATGTTAAATATTAGTAAAGCAAATTCAAAATGTAAAACATTGACATACAGTTAACGAACGATTTTCTACATTTTTTTTTTGCTGAGTATTCAAAATTCGCCACAAACTATAAATTCGTTTTTTACTAGTTTGTAACTATTACGATGTTTCTTTAAAGATAGTTTTTTGACCCCAGTTGATTTAGATAAACTGCAAGTAGTATTAATAATAGTAGTGGTAGTCAGTACTAGTTTTAACCTAATTTTTCCGCAAATGGTTTATAATTTTTATATTTTGTGTTTTACTCTACACAATGTGTTACGTTTCAAAATACAAGTTCAACTTAAGCCTTATGTGCATAAGTTATATACGTATATGTACGCAAACAACCAAATGTAATGAATGCTTAAACTAATTAATTGAAAGTTTTGAGATCATCTCATGCAAACATATTGCAATAAAGCGATGCATTTACATTCAAACAAGTGTAAGTCATTTTCGATCCGAACTCGGAATAAACTTTTGCAAAATATATTCATCACCAAACAATTAAATGAAACAGCCAGCCACCAGGCGAAAAACACCTATCTTCACATATACGAAAATTAATATTGAAAACACCACTTTTTTCGGAAAATTTCTCCTGTTCCTGCGCAGAAACAAAAGAAAAACTTCGATAAAACACTCAACAAAACATCTTTTCTTAAACGACTGATGATTTTCAGGTGTCTGGACCAAATCAAAAGATCGAAAAGTTTCACAATATCTACTCTATTTCACTTTACTCTCATCTATTTGTTAATTTTAGCACTTTTTTTTTGTTATTTTCCTTTTTTATTTTTTTATTTTTTTTGTATGAATCTTTTTTATTTTGTCATCAATTATTAATTATATATTAATCATAACACTTTGCACACACACACTTATACACACCCGTATACACAACCTCTTAATTACTCCCCTTCAATGGAATAGTAATATACGTAGAGATGTTAATTTTCTTTATGCAGTCAGTACAACCAACCAACCAACTATTTCTGCTGGTGGTGTTGTGTTGCTTTGCTGTTGCTGCTGCCACTTTATATTAAAACCATGATTAGAAAGAAAAAAAATTTGCACTCTTAATTGATTTTTTTCCTCTTATATATAGCGCACAGTTTTAGTTTTATTATTATTTTCGCACTTACTGTTTAATAATTTCACACTGCACAAGTATGTACGTGTGCACTTTTATATTCTCTCTCGCCTTTTTTATATTTATTTTTAATTTTCTTTTTCTTCTAATCTAAAATTAATATTTTTATTTTACAGTCGAGCTTGCGAACCACTACCGCCCAAGCAAAAAGAGTTACCAGTAATAAAATTTTACTCATAATTTCGAGGAAAATGATTGCCTCAAATATATTTGCAAACAATAAACATGGGAATATAATAAATGTCAGGCATTTTCAAGTATTTCAGTTCAGTATGTGAAAAGGTAAAAAAGGAGAAAAATACCACAATAAACAAAATCTTTACTTAAGAGCCAGCGCTATATTTACATAATATTTAATATATTATTTTTACTCTTAAATTTAATTGCTTCATATTTAACGCTATTATTTAACAGTTTTTAGTACTTTATTGCAATTATTTTTAATTTAATGCAATTAATTTCCCTAGTCTAAGAATTGATTTCATTAGTCTAAAAAATATAATAATAATAATAATATTTTTAGGTTAAGCTAAGACAGATTTTAAATATAATTGAATGGGCGCTATATAATATCAAACCTAACATAAATACTAGTGTATATTTCATAAAAATCAACCAATACTGCATACATCCATAAAACTGCATAAATTTGACTTTATTTTTTATTTTGAATCTCTTAGTAATGATCAGAATTTTGTTTTTTTGGTTTTTCCAATAAATCCATTTTGAATCTAAAGAAGATCAAAAACGAAGGCATAAAACATTATTACAAAAATCAGTTAATTTCCTGTTACATTAGTGAATAAATTAATGTAAATATACCTCCACATTTAAACTTTTATGATAACGTAACATGATCTAATTATAACAAAAACTCTAATATATTTATACACTTAACATAATTTATTTGAAAAGTAGAAGCCTCGGACATTATAATCAAATTAAGTATTGTATCCGCTAATAGGTGATTTAAAAACAATAAAAATACAATTATTGTTATGCCTATAATTTAATTTTGAAGAAATTTGAAGCGAAAATACTACTAAACTAATGCTGTTAGTACCATATGAACCTATAACAACTCTATGCCAAAACATCATTTCGAGCTGATCTAATACAATATATACTCATTTGCAAAGAGACAACATCTTCGATTTTTTAAGCTTAGAATATGTCAAACATTGGAAAATATTGTATTAGACTTGATTGATCACTTATGTTTGCAATCCTGTTAGTTGCCAAATAAAAATAACTAAGCATCACATAGGAATGTCAATTAAAGGATAACACACACCTGCGTGATTAAACGCCTGTTTAAATTACGAATCACATGACAAAAAAAATACGCATATACTAAACCTTACCTTATCGATGGTAATCGCTAAGAAATGTCAATATTAAAACAACAGAACAACAACAAAAAGCATGTGATTGAATCCGGTCTAGGTCAAATATAATCCTTTATAAGAAATTTCTGTTCACTACTTTTTATAATTCCCCAGCTTTAAAAAAAACTGGGTTTTTTATGGGACTAAATCGCTTTCCATACAAAAAAAAAAAATTAAAACATATGTGTTAGCTGAACAGACAACCGTGTGCCATACATGCTTTGGAAAAAATTCCGAAGTTTTTAATTTACATGTTAAATGAATTAGTATTTTTTCATATCAATTTTCAAATATTATTGAAATTATAGACAAACAACTATTACAGCTACAACTTTTTATAAATTTTGTAAGTATTTTTTAATTTAATTTCTTCAGCAAGACTTGAAGATTTTTAAATACGAAAACATCTATTTAACATATTAATCGAATTTATGAAATGGCAAGTATAAGAGCATTATTTAATCGATTTTGTTATTCAAATATAGGCAGAGAAAATGTAATATACGCAGCGTATGTTACACATTTTAAGCACCTGATAACCCCCAAGGAATACACTGCCTACATAGTATACATTTAGTTTAAATTATAGGCAAACAATTAATTTTCAAATATTTAATAGTTGTAAACAAATGCAAAGAACAATCTGGCTGTAAATTCGTAATTTATGTTTTTATTTTCATAAAATGATTTTAAAATGAAGTCTTCTATATTTGGTCTTCACTTTACAGATGTACAAAAAACTTCTTTTTTTTCTTTGATTGAATGATAATTTTCTTTAAATTTAAAATTTATATAAAATCGTCTGCTTGTTATTTAATGCAAGTTTGACTTGCACCGGGTTCGTCTTAATTTATTGAAGCATTGAATTATTTTTGTTTTTGTTTCATTAAGTTATACCATCTTCTACATTATTCACGTAATCCTAACTACTGGCAGATAGAACATTCCCATAGGAACATTTACCCAACTTGGTCATTGACCGGTTAATAATTTTCACATTAAATAATTTAAATAAACAATAATACATTTATTTAATAAACAATAATATATTTATTTAATTTTTAATGTTTCCTTCAATTTTTGCGACGCAAAGTTCCCCTTTTTTTAATGATCGCATGCGTTTACCTGAACTAATAAGTAAATGGCAGGATTCATCATTTTTCGCTGCATGAAATTTAATTATATTATCAGCATTTTTCTGCTATTTATGTTGACCTTTTATATATACTTACTTGCTTCAGTTTATATTTTAATAAATCAAATATAATTGTACGTGCGTATTTTAAAGACGTCTTTTTGCTTTCATAAAATTTATTTAAATTATTGTAAAAACATATATTTGCATATATTTATAGCTGTGTATTTTCTTTAAATATTATAATTTCAATCAACTGTTTGGGAACATATAGATTATTATCTTTATGTACGATTGCTTGCGTTTTCGTAGCTTCTTTACCATTCTCCTCTTTTTTGCGACAATTTTTCTATGAAACGTTTAGAAATAGCACACTCTCTTTATAAATCATGTGGCAATACTATGCATAAAAGCTTAGGCTGTTAACATAGTGAAGCCATGCTTATATTCCCATGCCTGAACGACAGAAAAAATAAGCACTTTACGCGCGGCTTCATTCTGTATCCGTTTACATTATTTTCCATATGTAAATAAATTTAGGAGAATATCAGCCCAACTTCATTGTGGTTACAAACCTTAGGCCAATTAGATAAATATTCGCTCGCTTCACTCATTTAGCGAATACTGAACACTTAGAAACGGTGCTCGTCCTGCTTATCATGCATTCTTGTTCTCTTTAAAGTATACAGCAAATAACAATAGATTATTTACTGTGTTCCGTAGAAAAAAAACTCAGTGCGGATACGAAACGCTTTGTGTGAGCCTTAATGAAGTGAGCGGTTTGTTTAGGTTTTTTCTTCTTTTTTTAATTGAATTTAAATGATTTGTTAAACTGTATTACAATTGATCTTTATAATGAGATCCTTTGCTTTTGCTTCGAAAGCGAATATTTAATTTTTATTATTTTAATGTTTTTTAATTTTTGCCCATTGTTATTTGCAAGGGCGTTTTTTTTTCAAATTTTTTGTATATATATATTAAAGACTGTTAAGTTGTGAATTCTACATCGAGGTTTACAATAATGCCGCAATAATAGTTATGCTGATTTTTGTAATTTATTTATATACTGGTTTACATTATAATTACGTATATTTTAAAGCGTTAGGCAGAAACATGCTCGTTACATATAAAGATGAACAAGTTCATTACATAAATAGATTTGCTATTTGATTCTAATTTTGCAAGTCTTGAAAAAAGGAAATATTCCGTAAAACCTTCCAATAGAAGTATGTCAGTAAGGTGGGGTATCATCTTGAAAATTTGCGAAACATGACTTGACGAACCGCATGTGCGTAAGGAACTATCAGTTTTATTAGTTTTAAACAGGAAGTCATTGCATCTATTAATTAATATCTTGATGAAGTAGATAATATTGCGATTGAGGTTGCAATGATCATACCAATTTATCTCCGGGTCCAGAAAGTAGGGTAGTTGGACATGACTCGAGATAGCCCATTATTACTGCTAAATATGCAGGTCTTTCTTAGTGTGTCAAGTGTCTTTAGATCAGTGGAAAGAGCACTCGATACTGTTAATGGATCTGAAGTGTACAATTTCACCATCGGGGGTGTTAGCCCGAACTAGGTGCTCAGAGGAAGTGAAAAATAAAAAACTTAAGCTTGAGATTATACGGTAAAGATCTGATTTGTAGCACGTACTGATAAGTTTTGCTTCCGGGAAGCGACTGCAAGGCTAATAACACAGATTTACTATCTGAGACGATGAGAAATTTTTTATACGTTTGCGTGAAATGCGAGGTGAATGGTTTCTAAAATCGCCAGGTATTTCGCCGTAAATATGAAAATGCTTGCGTGATTCAAAAAATAAGCCACGATATTAATATCTGGGAAGGAAACTCTGCTACCTTTAATGTTAAATTTTGATCCGTCGGTGAAGATGTGAAAGATTTTAGTATTAACCAGCTTGAAGTATTGACTTTGCGTAACAAGTCGTGGCTGTAGATTTTCTCACGGCTAGAAATTTGATTGCTGATTAGAAGACGTGTAATTACGTCATTTCAGAATTGAACACGTGAAATTTCAAACAATATAAGAAAGCTCAAAATAAAAATAATATAGAAAGAAATAAACATATGATAGATAACATTGATTAACATAGTTAATAATAACTAGTTATCAACGCGCGAAGCTAGTAAAATAATACACGTTATATTGATAAAATAAACAGATATCAAAAATGTCTATTTTGTTGAAAACGTAACTTTTCCATATTATAAAGAATTCTATAATTCAATGCATATGTTGCTTGTTTGCATTTATATAGATTTACTTATTTTTACAAACATTTAATATTTCATAGGACAGTAATTAATTAAAAAATAAAATATTTCTTATTAATATAAACACATTGCAATTAAAAATTTTTAAGACAAAAGATGCTACCTTAAAAGTCTCTATTTATTCTAAAACAAAAATCTTTATTCCTCCAAAAACAGTTCAATCATTAGTATTGTATATTATTTCCAGTTATTCACTTTCCAGTTATCTTTTATTATCTTACCCATATTTAAAGGATATTTACACTGAAATGTAAGAAAACTTTTTATTACCTGAATGCAATGATTCCATTGTCGCAGGTTATATTCTATTACGTACAATAATTCGTAAAATAATTTAAAAATCCAAATTATGTATTGTTGGATGCAAGGATAGAAGGGCCTTTATTGAGAATATCAAATATTCTTCAAATTTGCAACCTACGCTACGTATGTTATGTTCTTTCCTAACTCGTTCCTTACAAACGGAACGTAATTTAGTTTGATTTGTTATTTTGTTTTTATTCTGCATTCGTACATAGATGCAGTGTTCTTGATTTATCAAAAGTATTCAAAGGTACAACGTATCGTAAGCTCATTGTCAACGCAGAAAAGTATAAAAAATTCAACGATCGAATTAATTAGCTAAAGTAAGCTTGAACTTTCTTATTGAAAGTCTGCGACTACTATTTTGTGTAGATATTAAATACAAAAAGTTATAAATATTAATATTTAGAATTAATTAAATATTAATTTTTTTCAGTTGATTAAACACACCTAGCAGTGGCCACCTGCGCTACGTTACTCTTCACGGCAAGGCGCCATTTCAACAATCGAGACTTCTATTAAAACATTTTATATAACAATTAAAATACGTAAACTCACGTAAGCTTTAGAGAAATATAAATAATACATTTATATATATATATTGGAGTAAATTTTTCATTCTATAGGGTTTAAATGGATGAAGAAAAATGTATAGTAGAGTTCGATGATGAGAAATTTATACAGTTGGTTCAAGGATACGAATATTTATTTAATAAACATCATCCTTATTTCAAAGTTCCGCATAGAAAAGAGGCAGCTTGGCGTAAGATTGCGGAAGAAATGGGAATTTCAGGTAAAAAATGGCAGTAATGTTCCACAAATAAGAGTGATTACTTGGATTGGATTTTCTACTTTTATATGTACGCATGGAAATATCTGCAAGATTTCATATACGCGCGCGATTCTATCTAATGTAAAAAGTTTTATGTAGAATATGATAATGCAAGGTCGAAAACAACAAATGTTTGGAAACCTGCAAATCAGATTCTAATTTATATGGGAAGCAAAAAGATGATTTTCTAGAAAACTCATTCGTACATATGCTTAAAACGAACATTTAATGGAAATTATCATCTTCTCAAGAAAGCCGGTCAATTTTTATTGTTATTGAAATTCTATTGTGAGAGATATTGTATATGTACGAATGTTTGCCCATTTTTACCTTCAACTCTTTAAAAAAAAGATACAAATAACTCATCTTAATTATTAAGGTTTTGTAAACGTTACTCGAATTTAGATCGGATTAAATTCAATTAGAGTTATATGTAAAACCATACATATATTCGATGTAAGGACGGACGAGTTCAATAGTGTTCTACTTTTATTACAGACAAAATATGCATAAGACGTTGGGCCACTTTACGTGATAGATATGTGAAACTGAAAAGAAAGCTTCGTTCACTACCAGCTGATGAAACGCTGCAAGATCTACCATGGCCGTTGCTTGATTCTATGGAATTTTTAGCTCCACATATAGTTCCTCGCCCGTAAGTATAATCAATAACTGTAAAGTATTCAAATACTTATGCAATAAATTTTCTTTACTTTCAGTCGTTATTCCTACGACATTATGAGTGTTGACTTTCAACCAACTACAATACCATTTGCCGAAGAACCCTCAATGAGTGATACCTTTCCGAAGTTTGCTGAGTCATCTCCAATACAATCGCCTGTTGAAGAAGTGGAAACACCGGAGAGAAAAAAGAAGAGGAAGCCAGAAAAAGAGAGAGTTGATATGGTTAACATTGATCCGATTGATTCGCCTAAAAAAGAATGGGAAATAAAGAGCCCCGTTTTGAGAGGTTTTGGTCAAATGATTCTTAGCTTAATGAGTGAGATGGATCAGCGAAAACAAATAATGGCAATGAAGGCTATAACAGATATCGTTACAAAAATTATGCTTGAACCGGAAGATACTGTGGAAAATGTTTTTTTTGAGATAACTGAATGAGTCTACCGTTTATTTTCAAACGCAATATATTTTTCTCCTACGGATGTAACTTGTAACGAATATCCGTAGCTGATAACTATAATTCTGCATCACAATATTTGCATCTTAACATGCAAATATTTATTGCAAGTCTAGAGTTTAAAAGTGTGGATGAGCATATTTATTGTTAGCAATCTGTCCTAATTTTAATAAAATTTTATTTCATTGATGATTTTTAATATAAGATATTCGATTGTTTGTTTAATAATAATACTAAGACGTGCAGGGGACATACTGAAAGATTGTGGGATAATAATTGATTTATCAAGTAGCAATAAGCGATATATTGTTGTAAATAAAATATATTTGGACTCCCCAGCCGGAACATTACAAATACGATGGATATAATAAGGCCTACTAATACGCTTATTGCGCTTGAGCTCTTGATCTTGTGTATGCCTATGGCCAGTATAATTTTCTTAAAAGTTCAGGTTACTTTTTTGCTGTAATAAAAAAAAAAAAGCGTTCAAATCGTTGAAAAATTAATGTACAGGTTTCATAATTTGTTTTTAAGCCTTCTCGCGACAGCACATTAAAAAAGACCGTATTCATCGAAAATGGCGACATCTGCAGCAGTATCTGCGTTATAAGAAAATTGCTTTTCCACGATGACAGTTGAAAAACTGAGATAACGATCTTTACAACTCCAAATAGCATCACAAGTACACAAAAAGCACGTTACTTTTCTAAAGAGGGAAAAATAGCATTGTCTTCTTGTTTATTACATCGAAGAAAATGAACATTTTTGTGATTGTTTTATTATTTCTATAATCACAAAACTAACCTATTCGATGCAGTAAAAAATTCGTTGAGGACATATCTCAACCGAATTTACCGATGCATTTAAATAGCTTAAGATAAAATCCTTCTATAAATAAAACTGAGAGTACCAAGTTTGAAGTAATACTTTGTCAACAAGTTGTTCATGGAGAGGGGGATATTAGCCAAGAAAATAAGGCAAAATCTTTTTTTCTTTTTATTTATGCCACAATCAACCATCAGGATTTTTTCATGAGCTTACCTTTATTTTTAATATCAGGTGGACACAGCTTTTCGGAGGTTCCAGGAAAATCTTTTCAAACCTCATAATGTTATGTTTTTTGCTCTAAAAATTTATTTGATTAAGTCAATAATATATTTTTCTAAAAATAAAAATCTATTAACGTGTTGTATTGTATTGATTATGTTTGTATGTATTCATTTAATTTTTTTTTTTTTTCAGAAATACTACGTGCTTGGACCGTTTTTAGCAAAAGGGCGAAAAACAAAAACACAAAATGACTAAGTCCAAGGTCTATTGTCACGGCACTAGAGACATGTTCTCGCGCCCCTTCCGCCAAGTAAAGTAAACGTTTTGCTTGATCCAGACGTTCTATATGTCAGTACGATGAAACTGTCAAACTATCCTCGGCGATTATTTTCTACAAGATATATTTTTCATAAATTTCATATTGGCCAAAGTGTGAATCGAATATATCTGTAAAAATGTAGTGTTCCTCTGTTGAATTCTTATTGAAATTTGTTGTGTCATTAGGCGGAGAATAAATAAATTTCCTAAATCCTCATCGATTAAATTTTTATCAAAAAGCTTAATGTTTTTATTGTCGACGATAAGCATTCACATAATGATTTTAAGAATCACTCAAATAGCAATTTGTAGCATCAAGTTATCAGTGTAATAGAGTTCCACTTTGGAGCTAAATGTATATTTAATTATTTATTTATTTTTTAACAATAATCAACGTGCCATTCGCTACTTCATAATCGATTTTTTAATAAAATAATACTTTAGTTTCCAAATAATGTGGGAATACATGTAAGAGAGAGTCTCTTAATTCGTTTCGTTTCGTTTTGTTTTGTTCCGCATTTATACGTCGTTTCTCTCCGACTTGTAATGGCACGTAGACACATCACAATCGTCAAGTCTTTTTGAAGTAACATGGCGTATCGCAGTCTCGTGTTCAACGCAGACAAGTATAAAGAAACACACATCACAGCTGATTTAATTGCTAAAGGAAGTGTTAAACTTTTGCACTCATTTTGTATTCTATTCTGTTAAATTTTTGAGGTAAAAATAATTCATAGAAATAAAGAAGTTTACAATTAAAAATGTAATAAATTAAAATAGTATCTACTATATCTGTCTAAGAAATTGTTTGTCGCAGTTTTACCTGCGCTACGTTACCCCCACCGCACGGTACCAGTTCATTGATCGAGACGTCTGTTAAAAATTATTTCGAATTTATTTAATTTTAACTTTGTCGCCACAAATTTATATAACAAAATTTGCGTGACAGATAATGAATTAAATTTTTATATTCCAGAATCAAAATGGATGATGAGAAATTTATACACTTGGTAAAACAGTACGAATATTTGTTTAATAAACATCATCCTTATTTTAAAATTCAACATAGGAAGATGGAAGCTTGGCGCAGAATTGGTGAACAAATGGGAATATCAGGTAAGACTATCAGATAAGATGCTGTTTTATACACAACAGGAGATAAAATATTCTAAATATTTCATGTCCGAACAGTTTACTCCCTATATGCACTTAATCCTATTTAAATAAAAATTTGATATCGAATTAGATTACATATATACACGCTTAGAGAAGTTTCAAGCTGATTAATTAGATATAAGTAGAATTTCCTATTATGGAGTAATATAGTCCAGAAATGAAAACCTTGTTGACAATCTGAGTGCAAGTTTGTTTGTGTTAAAAAACAAATTTATAAAGAAAATTTAGAGTTTGTCTAAAAAAATTCTATTCAGAGAGAGAGAATACTGATTTTATCATTCTATTCAAAGCGTTAAAAAATACACATCACAAAACTGGGTAAAGTAGGTAAATCGGTTTGTCTTCTGATAAACTTCGATGTGAATAATTTTAATTCAATAAAACAAATGAGAGAAGTGTGAAAATATATAAATATTGTATGACCCTAACATTCACATGATTACAAGTTAAAAATATCTATTATTGTCCTACAGGATAAAATAGCTTTCTTCCTTGTTTATCAAAATTTTGTATCACCTCGTAATAAATAAAAAAAAAAAAATAAAAAATAGAAACTAATCTGCATTCAATGTGTATATATTAATTGTGAATATAGTTTCAGCGGGGCATCATTAAGAATTAAGATTAATTTTTTTACTAATTGAAATACAAATCTCGTTTTTAATATAGATAAGTTATGCATGAGACGGTGGACAACTTTACGTGACAAATATGTGAGATTGAAAAGGAAGATGCGGTCATTGTCACCTGATGAAACATTACAAGATTGGCCATGGCCATTACTTGATTTAATGGAATTCTTAGCTCCGCATATAATTTCTCGTCCGTAAGTATAATATACGTTTAAAAATGTTTGAATATCATATTTACGCGATAAATATTTATTATTATTAGAAATCGTTATTCTTACGATATTGTAAGCGTTGATTTCGAATCGGGTAAAAGTACCTTTTATGAGGAGCCTTCAATGAGTGATACTTTTCCAAAATATAATAAATCGTTGCCATTAATATCGCCTGTAGAATCGCCAGTCGAGCAACTGCCAGAGAGAAAAAAAAAGAGAAGAATAGAAGAATTTAAGGCTGAGAATAGAGATCCAATCATTGATACTGTCACTGATTCGAATGATGAGCCAATCATTGATACCATTGAAAAATCTAAAAAAGAAATCGAATTTACAAATACGTCTCTTAGAGGTTTCGGCCAAATGATTCTTGGCTTAATGAGTGATATGGACCAACGAAAACAATTAATGGCAATTAAGAGTATTACTGACGTGGTAACAAAAATAATGCTTGAGCCGGAAGAAACAACAGAAAATGATTTTTTTGAGAGTACAGAATAAATCCATTTTATTTCGTTTCAATTTAAAAAAAAAATTTTAAATTAATATAAACTTCGCTCTACATAACCATAGGTAACAGTTGGTCAACTGATTACTATAACCTGGCTCAGATTTTGGCAGCAATTAAAGTTATAAAATAAGTAAAATCTTTTCATTTCTTTTCGTAAGACATGAAATAATTAACTTCTCTAGTAATAAATAAACAAGATTCCTACATAGATAAAAATTATATAAAAAAGAGCATCCTTTTTATCTAGCACTTTCATCTTAGAGAAAAGCTCGAAAAAACTAAATTTCAATACACTGGACTATTGGATGGGTGTGAAAGATTTTTAGAGAGTGCCGTCAAAGTTTTCGATATGTATCTATTGTAGATTATGGGTAATGAGTAATAAATCCTAGAAAGTCGAGGTATACTCATTTTATATTGCACTGCTGTAGACGTGTTCCTTAATCGGTTTGGCTCATTTTCAATACCAGCGTGCAAGCAAGGATTTTTCAATGATTTTGTCAAACATCATCCCGAATATATTAATTTTTGCGATTTGCATGCGTTCTAAATTAAGCAAATTTTCTATCAAAGGTAGGTCTTATCATTCAACTATTTCTGCCATAAAGTATTAAAAACTAAATATATAAAGGCTTGCTTTTCACGAAAATCCTTCTATGTGTTGAAGTTCAAAAAATAGATCTATGTCGCCCAAATTTGGTATAGTTAATTTTTAAGTGAAATTACTATAACTACTATATGTCAAATTTCTATTATGGACCAATTTTCATCATGAAATATTAAAAATCAGAATTTTTTGTCATATAAAGACTTATACTTTTCATGAGAATCCTTCGATAATATCTGGGTTCCAAAAAATCGACCTATCTGTTCCAAGAAAATGTTTATCACAAACAAAAGGGAATGCGTAAATCAACTAAGATTTTAAGGCAGGCTAATCAAGAACTTATATACTTTACGGGATCTGTAGTAAAGCGTCATTTTGGGTGTTGCGAACATTTTTACAAAATGGTGATAGGTATAAAGACAATATTAGAAACTAACTGTAAATACTATTAAGACTCTAAGAAATTGAATGGTAAGGGATAGAGAGATATTTTGATAATTTATAGATTTAATTATTGAGTTTTAAAATTATTTTGAAGAACACTTTTGGATTAACACATCGATTAATAAATTCGTAGCATGTACATAGCATGTCTATGTTATCACTATAGATGAATCCTTACAATTTTTAAGTAGTACCAATTCTAAAGTTCGAAATGGTTCAAAATTTTATGAAATTCTGATCCATTAGCTTTCATATTTCATCAATTGCAAGTGTTGTCAAGAATATACTGTTCCAGCTCGAATGGAATATTCTGCCGCACCCAGAATGACCCGTCCAAACTTAGCACCTTCTAATTACTGTCCATTCAGATCAATGCAGTATATGGCTTGATTGACGTGAGATTTCGAAATGTTGAAGAAGTGCGAAAATAGTAACGCCATGCTGTCAGTAAAATGGGGGTAAACACTTCTAAAAAACAATGGAAAATAAATTTTATTAATAAATGCTATATCAAATTTTTCTCGATTAACATCTTTCTCACCTATTATGAGGCATTATAAGGCAATGGAATGGGCTTTTCTACATATTTTATTACTTTCAATTCTTTGCAAGTCAAATCATTTGAGAGACATTGTGCTGCATATCATTCTGATCAAGAATTGAGTTTAATATTGAAACTCTTTCTGTATTATCCAGATTTGTAGTATTTAAAGACATTGAAAAAGATGTTGAGAGAATATTGTGATGAATGATGAATAACGACTTTGTCGCCTCTTTGTTTAATTGCTGTATAATACATGGAAAGATTCTAT
This sequence comes from Glossina brevipalpis, assembly GCA_000671755.1. Classification (NCBI taxonomy): domain Eukaryota; kingdom Metazoa; phylum Arthropoda; class Insecta; order Diptera; family Glossinidae; genus Glossina; species Glossina brevipalpis. Next base: position 357,617 of record KK351174.1, on the reverse strand, counting down.
ACTCAATGAAAATCATATGCTTTATATAACATACATACATATATAGCATAACATATACTATTAGTTTGGGGAAAAAGAAATCCATTATTTTTATATGAACTTCAGGACTTTATTTAACATGCTTCGGAT
>KK351174.1:314892-356289 GCA_000671755.1 Glossina brevipalpis | reverse complement strand
ATCCGAAGCATGTTAAATAAAGTCCTGAAGTTCATATAAAAATAATGGATTTCTTTTTCCCCAAACTAATATTATGATGAATATAACTCAAATGTTGTATTAGGGTAGGCAGTGTAAGTGTTGTGTAAGGTACTTATTGGCTTTGCCCGACTGTAATATTTGCACGCACCTGTTTTATGTTTATGTTGAACTGATAACCGGTTCCGTTTCGTTCTTTTTTTTTTTTCATTTAGTTACTTCAACAATTTTGTGGAATTCGTTTTTACATATCGCATATACCCTAACAAAACAATTCTTTTTTTTTCCGTTTTTATGTTGTAAGAGATATCCTAGCAGCAAGTTTTTTTGATATTTTCTCTACAAAATTTATTACAAAATCCAAAATCAAAAAACCAAAATGTTAGTTTGCAGATTATGTCTTATAAAGACCAATGATTTCAAACGTTTATGTGATGAGAATGGGCAGGATAACGAAATATATCATATTACCGTCAAATATTTTGATCCCATGGTTTGTGTAAAGTTCAATTCAATTAATTCAATTTTTTATATTAATTTTTTTTTTTTTTCATTTTTGTTTACTTTTTCTTCTTTAGTGGTTAAGTTATAAAGATAATATAGAGTCAAAAGTTATATGCAATAAGTGTTGGTATCACATAAATGAATTTCATTGCTTTCAAGAAACCGTAACGAAAGCACAGTCCCAGTTAACTGGGAATTCAAAAAATGTAAAGATCTTAATAGAGACCAAAAATGAAAGTGATTTCAAATTTAAAGAATTGCAAGATGATGACGGCCACATAGAAGGTCTCACGTATTCGAAGGCTTATAAATCTGAAGTCTGCAGTCAGACATCTGAAGATGACGGGCAAAGTAATATCGAATTGCAAAACATCATTGAATTGCCCAGAAGAAGTAAACGTTTAAAAAATGTCGCGGATGAAGTACCAAATATAAAACGAAAATATAAAACTTCTAAAAGTATCCGTTCAACAGATGAACAAAATTGCAAAAACTTTCAAATGAAACATAGAAACAAAAAACCAATCAGTTTGAATAATGATCTTACTAACAATGCTTTTGTTAGCCCTAAGGAGAAAGAAAACTCCACTAAGACTTCAAACGTCAAATGTCAAGAAAATCATTTGAAGAAAACCATAGAGTACGATGCGTTTATTTCCGAATGGAAGCGCGATTTGGATTGTATAACCTGCAACACATCCTTTCCGAACTTCACTGTTTTGCGTACACATTTCCGTCAAGAACATCCCGATCAAAAATGTTATGTAGTTTGTTGTAAGCATAAACTGTACGATCGTTTTCAATTAGTAGAGCATATTCGTCTTCATATTGATCCCAATACGTTCAAATGTGAAGTGTGTGGAAAATGTGCTACAAACAGTCGAAACTTGAAAAAGCATATGCGGGAAATGCATTCTGATGATAAGAAAGAAAGGCAATTCGAGTGCGATGTTTGTAGCAAACGCTTTGCCAGAAAAGCTATACTCAAAGCCCATATGGATATCCATGCTACCGGTAATAAGGATCATTTATGTAAAGTATGCGGTAAAGGATTTGTATTATTGTCACGGCTCAGAATTCATGAACGTTCCGTACATGATGCCATTCGCGTATGTGATCAATGTGGTAAAAAGATAGCAGGAAAGTATGCTTTGAAACAACACCTACTTGAACATTCGGGCATTGTTAAGCCAACATGGTCTTGCGATCAATGCGATGCCAAACTAAATTCTCATTATAGCCTGAAAAGGCATAAAGAAATTAAACATAATGATGGTTCCACTCTATACATCTGCAGCGAATGTGGCAAATGTTCGACATCAGTGCATGCATTGCGTAATCATAAAAAAAATGTTCATCAAACAATTCGTAAATATAAGTGTAATATATGTGATAAGGCATTTAAGATAGCTCTTACTTTGAGAGAACATATGGCATCTCATACAGGTGAAGATCTTTATAAATGTCCACATTGTCCAAAAACATTTAAAGTTAGCTCGAATATGCATCATCATCGTAAAAAATTTCATCCTCTAGAATGGGCCCAAGGAAGAAAACAACGAAAACAAAGAAGCGATGTTGATAGCACTCTAATAGCTAATGAGGTTGTTTTGTAATATTTTATGCGTTATGCGTCATGCGTCATGCGTCATGCGTCATGTGTTTATGGAAAGGATATCAAAACCAACATGTGTGTGGTTAGTCGAAAAATGATGAACGAATTGGACGCTCAAAATGGCTTAGAAAAATGTTGCTATTAACTTTAAGCCTTGGAATAATACATCAGATCAAATCGACTTTCCCTTCAAAGATAGATAAACGCTTGAAAAGATTTCATGAGAGAACATAGAAAATATATCTGAATCTGTTGGAACGATGTAAACGGTAACAATAGCGTAAATAATGAGCTCTTGGAGTTTATGCATTTAATATATAAAATAAGGGGCAGGATGGAAAACAAAATGTAATTTATTGCTTCCTCTTTAATTGTAAGCTTTGACTCCCGGGTGAGGACAATGTCGTATTTATTACTCTTTCTTTTATATATATATATATAAATATAAATATAAATATATATAAATTGTAGCTAAAGGTTTACTTCATCAATTACTTTCATCTAAAGGTCAATGTAATTTTGACAATCAGAAGTAATTATACCAAATTCCAAATTGGTGTCTGGTGCATTTCAAAGTTCAATACATTTTAAAATTTTCCCTTCTTGAAGGGTACTTGTTTTTTGCTATTTATATTTTCATATTTGATGGCAAGACATAAAGAAACTTTGGCAGGCTTTAAAGTTTTGCGTCAGGTTTTACGTTTGTGTAACATCTACTAACAACCGGCATTGTTCCGAATCTTATGCTCATCAAGTGTAGATATATCTTATGAGGGTTTGTAAGGCGTTTTTTCTTTGCGTACTAAAAAGGGGAAACAAAACTAACGTTCATCCGTCTTCCGGTAATGGACATAAAGACCATAAAGATTAAAAATATACTCAGTATATATTTATTAGCGAAACGTACTATCGGTATATAAATCCATCTATCTATACATAATCATAAGCACACACAAATGTATATAAAAAATTAAATTTATTAAAATCTTTTACAAAATTACTTCATTTGAAACTAAATTAACATCGATTTTACTAGTTTGTGGTTTGTTGCGTCTTGCTTCCGCCCACTCGACAGGATGAGCTTTTTTCCGATGATGATGCATATTTGAACTGACTTTAAATGTTTTAGAGCAATGTGGGCACTGATATAGATCTTGACCTGTATGAGCCGCCATATGCTCCTTCAATACAAGCGCAACTTTAAAAGCTTTATCACATATACTACATTTGTATTTACGCTCCGCTTGATGTACGTATTTTTTGTGACTAAGTAGAGCAGGCTCCGATGGTGCAATTTTTCCACATTCATTGCATACATATACCGTTGTGCCGTCATGATGAACGGCTTGCTTGTGTCTTTTTAGACTGGAATGGGAATTCAATTGAGCTTCACATTGATCGCATGGATATTTGCGTCTCATAATACCAGCATGTTCTAGTAAATGTTGTTTCAAAGCGTATTTGCCATGTATCGTCTTTCCACACTGGTCACAAACGCAATCAACATTATGAACTGTACGCTCATGTATTCTAAGCCGGGATGCGAGAACAAATCCCTTGCCACATTCTTTGCAAACATGATCTTTGCTACCAGTAGCATGTATATCCATATGTCCTTTGAGTATAGCCTTTTTGGCAAAACGCTTGTGGCATATGTTGCACTCAAATCGTCTCTCTTGTCCTTCCTCAGTATGCTTTTCACGCACATGCTTTTTTACGCTCCGACTTTGTGTAAAACATTTGCCACATAACTCACATTTGAAGATACTCGGGTCGATATGCAGTCGAATATGCTCAACCATTTGGCGGCGAAAATACAGCTTACGTTGGCAGCATAGAACGTAACATTTTTGGTTTGGATGCTTTTCTTTGAAATGTACACGCAATAAGCTTAAATCTAAAAAAGTATCGCTACATTCAGGACAATCCAAGTTCCGCTTCCATTCGGCAATAAATGCATCATACCGTTGAGATTTCTTTAGACGCTTTTCTTGCTCTTCATTTGAAACCAAACGATTGTCATCGCTGTCATAATTCGAGGAAGCATTGTCAGCATTTTGTATTACTTCATGTAAATCAAAAAATTCTTTATCAATAAAATCAGTTTGACTTTCGGGTTTCATTTTATCGATGGACTCTGCTGATTCTTTTTCTACGTTTATTACACCATTCGAATTCCCCCTTTTATTGATTCTGGTTCGTCCGGTTGTTTTAATCTTCTTCAAAGTTTTGGAATTTTTACAAATTTTTACCATCCCCTTGGTCGGTTTTTGTTTAGATGTGTTTTTATCGATTTTACATTTTCTTTTTGCTCTTAAATTGGTGCGTGATAGTAAAGGTTTCTCATCATCTGTACTGACCGTCCCATGAACTTTCGTATGACTGGAATTATCTATTTCAACAGCAAGCAACTCATTCTCCAATATATCATTGAACGGCAAACTATATTCATTATTTGGGTGAGTTCCTTGGTTTAGTATAATTTCATTTTCAAGCTTAACTAAAGGCTTCAGCTCATCTTCCAATTTAGTTTGAATAACTAATACCGAGCGTTGAAACTCATAAAATTCATTAATATGATGCCAACAATTATCACATATAACTTTACAATCCTGTGCAGATGTTAAGCTTAACAGCTAACGCATTCAAAATAATAATAAATGAGACTGAAGATGAATTATAAGGATAATTGACGGCGACTTACCATTGGATCAAAATATTTGACTGTAATCTCATAAATTTCGGTACTCTGTCCCAGCTCATCGTAAAGATTTCGGTATTCATCACTGGTTTGCATACACAATCCGCATAATAACATTTTTGTATAATTTGTTTTCTTATCGCCACCAGATTTATTCTATTTTCTACAAGATTTCTTTGATTTACTCGATATATAAAAACGTAAACATTTATTAGAAATCCTATTCTTTCTTTTTCCGCTTGCAACATTCACGAGACAGTGATAAACGTTAGAACTGCCAGGTTGAAATTGTACTTAATCTTCAATAAATAAATGTATAACGAAGAGTCTACATTAGCGTTAAGTAAGCAAAACCATATGAATTTGAAAATATGAAACTAATTTTATTTAAAATCGCGGCATTGCCTTTTAAATTCAAATAATGGAAAAACTTAATCCCTTTTCCCAATATTAATAGATATATATATATAAAATTAGACAAGATAATATATATAAGTAAGCTTAACTTATTAAATTGATGAAGATTGGAATCCAAATATCTATTATATTTCTAAACACACTAGTTTATTAATTATTCCTTTACTGGAGAGTAATTGCCATATTCCACAACTTTCACAAGCTTTCAGTTTTCTTCCTTTTGTGCTTTATTGTTCAAAAGACATTTTCAATCGCAATAGAAAATTGAAAATTTAATAAATTGCAATTTTAAAATCCAAGGCCATTCGCAACTGTGACTGAGCTGTTAAGAAGCATGCCAAGCATGTAAGTATACTTGGGTTCAAATTTTGTTGCGCTAAAATTTTTCATAACACCAATCCATTGAAATAATAAATACACCAACGAGCCTCAACAAACTTCTCTAGTCTAAGAGTTAAATTCATTAATCTAGTATATGATAATAATAAAATCCAAAGATATCCTAATTTTTATAATTTAATACTTTTTTGACACATAAGTATCTACGGCAATTAGAATTAGTAACAAGTTGAAAATACTGTAGTGGCAGTAAAGTTTGAAAGACAAGGAGGCGAGTGTATTTCAAATACTTTACTTAACACATAATCCGAAAAAAAATGTTCATTTCGATAAAATATTTCGCTTGGCTTATGTATTGTGCAGTTGTGGGTATTCTTCAATGGATTCTTCTGATCTTTATCACCTTTCTTCTGATAAACACCAATAAAATTGTTTTAATAAAAGTTAAAAATGTGTAGAAAAGATTTTAATAAAGTTTTTTAAATTAAATGATTTAAAAAATATTTATTTACAAAATAAAAAAAGATTATTGGTGCTTATGGGAAAGAGGGAGACAACGATTAGAAAAACCCATTGAAAAATACCCACAACTCCACAACACATAATCTTTTAAAAGATGATTTGTGACACAACCAATTTAATTTTAAATTTTTGTCAGCAATTATTTTTCGTTGTTGTCGACAAATTATTAGAAGTTTGCCATACCCATAGACAATTGAGGTGAGTTATTTAAGTTTAAAGTTTGTATATGAAGATATTTGTCATTTGACAATTAATGTCTATTTTTAGCGTGCAACAAGGACTTCTGGCCTTTATGTACGCATTCAAAAATGTCGAGTACTTATATAGGGTCCACAGTGAGACTACACGTGTTTTTTCCAAACTGTATCATTAGCGCAACTTATTTTTGCGAGTTTTAACTTCATTCAGCATAAAAAATAAACAAAAAAATAAAAATGTAAATAAATGTGCGATAAAGTTTGTTCTTCTTTTCTTGTGACTTTTACCGCCGAGTCTTATAAGAAACATAAGAAAATTAGGCTTGAGCATTAACGATCGAAAGCAGACCTTGACCAAGTTTCTCAGGAACGATGATTCATATATTAGTTGCTTGCGATAACCGAGCATGTATCAAACTTTAAATTTTTATTATTATTACTAGCGAAGAATAGCAATTAGGTATAACTTCGCATACATTTGGAAAACTTTGTCATTTCACCAAAAATTCAGATTCTAATGAACAGTGGGCCTAAATCCCCGCATTCCAATATTAATTGTGTATTTTAAATGTCATTCTTCAACCAATTGTTATCAATTTTGCGAATGATCCAGGAAATCGCTAGAAAAAGCCTTTGAAACCGTAAAAAGAGTTAACTAACAACAATCGCAACGGTCGTTTAGGAAAATATCTCGACATCCTTTAAGACACAAAATCGCTCTCATTAGGGTATCAACTAATTAGCCCTTGCTCTTTGCAGACTAAACGACAAAAAAAAATCTAACATCATAATGGATACAAAATACCTTTTCTTATTGATATAAAAAGTAGATTGTTATTCCAACTTGCAGGCATAAAATGAAACAAAATTTTCCAACACTGAGATTTAGAACTAATAAACTTTTTGCATCAACTCTTTATCACTGACAATGGTTCCTGTTGAATCATATAATGCAAATGTTGTCACCAGTTATATAATTTCAGTTTTACGGCGATCGTATTTTTATAACCAACAACAGTGTTAACGTAAATACGTACCTATTTTTATGGAAAACTTCTTCAATCGTCGTTTTCAATAGAAAGGAGTTATTCATAATGTTTACAGAACTAGTTGTAAACTATATTCTACTGTTGCAATCCTCTGAATGTAGTACAGAAATAATAACATCTTAATTATTCAAACAATTAATTGCTAATCATGTTTCTTTTTTATTTCTATGTATGAAAAAATTAATTTCTAATTAATTATCTGTCGCGGACCGAATAATGTCAGAATCACCGGGGTCTGTAATAGACATGGTACACACTCGGAAGTATTTACCGCAAGCAGTACCTAATTCGATATTTGTACCAATGTAGTGTTGCACCTCAGTTTTGGCCAACATGGCGTAATATTCAATTTCAGATTTCCTAAAAAGGATACGAAAAGAAAGACAAATATTTAAAAAGACATATTGGAAATAGATAACACAATAAGAAAGATTGTTTAATACATCAGAAAGAGTCTCTAGTTAATTAATTATCAACATGATTTTCGATCTTCTGAGATCGTTTATTCATCACTATGAAAACATCGAAGAAAATGAGGGTTAGAAAGGATTTAGATCTATAATTAACTACTCACCACCTAAAGATTTAAATGAATTTAAAAAAAAAAAACTAGAATATTATATCATATAATCACAAATGCTTAAAAAGATTCTTAGCTGTAAGATATTTTGAATTAAATAAACTGAAAATTAATCCAGAAATCTTTGGTGGAGAGTATTTAACGAAAGATAAATTACACTCACGTTGTAAGAGGCATTGCTAAACAGGAACCATCTGGCAGTCTTGATTTAGCCCGGCAAGCGTATTTATATAGCTGTTATCACTTAATGTACTTTTTATTATATTCTTTATTGGGAAACATACTTCTCAGTCTTACAAGACTCCATATGGTTTCCGTTTCGCAGCAATATTATCACAACCAGAATTTCTACCAATAAATTTTTCTCACCTCAACGCTGGTGTATTGCTAGCAATTAATACCAATTTAGCTTTGCCTTGACGCAACGTTTTCAATGTTTGCTTATATCCCAGGCAATATTTGCCTGATTTCATAACTAAAGCCAACCGAGCATTAGTAGATTCTAAGGCTTTTTTCTGCAAACATAAAACAGCGCAATAGTTAAGGTTAAGTTTTATTGTACAGAGAACACGTGTAAACAAACCTGCTTCTTAACTGCAACCATAATTGTTGATTATTGTATAATGAATGTTTATACACCAAGGCTGCTAATATTAATCAAAAGAAAGATATATATTTAACAAAATATCAATAACATATGCCAACAGACATTAATAAAAATAAAACAAACCTGCCTCTTCTGGGGAGAATAAAAAAAGGAGGAGATTTCGACAGGAAATTGTCAAGCTTGACAAAACCAACTACTTTCTGCTTTTCTTAGGGATTTAATTAGTTTTATGGGAATAAATTATTTTACGTAAGTAAAAGTTGCCATACTACCAAAACCAAAAGTTCACGCATACGCATGGTTACAATGCATTGTATACAATTGTGTAATGCCGGATATGTTCAAAAATTTCTATATGTTGATATTCATTATATTTCATATAATTCTTATATTCTATTTGTAATAAACAAGAAAATTACGTATTGACGTTTAGGTCTTAATAGACACACATTTTAAAATAATTAACAAGCATATTCTAAGGCTGTAAATACGAAGAAGCCCCGCTTGTATTTGCATGCTTGGCGACCAGAAAATTACAAACAAAATTCGTCATGTTTGTTTACATTATTTTTCGTATGCTAGAATTTGTAGAAATATAAACGCAGCTTCATTGTTTCACAACTTAACCCTAGCATAGTTTTATTTGTGAAAATAATTTGTCTCCTCAGAATTGATAAGAAGATCAATCACAATAATCAAAAATTCAATCACAAACTCGAACTACTAATTAACAAAACCTTTATATAATTTAAGTTTTCGTTATTCAATTTAGATTAATCTATTGAAAACTAGTCGAAATGTCGAAAGGCTTCATAAACAAGATTGTTGGTTACACTAAAATTTTTTAACCTCATTTCATCCTAAAAACATATGACTTTTGTTTACGTATAACCGCATAGTGATCAAAAAAAAAAAAATATGAAGAAAATGACAGTTATTCTTCTGGATGCGTCTATAACTTGATTTAGACGTTCTAGACATCTTATATTACGTTTCTTTTTTTTTTTTTTTTGATTAGAAAACAACAATGCTGCACTAATGACCATTAATTCGATGCAAAAACAAAGAAATAATTTAGTGGATTTCATTGTAATTGCAATGCAATTCTTTATTGCTGCATTTGACGAGATCATGATTTTTGTCGAAAGGGCGAGTATGGCTGAACTTCAAGTTGAGGTTCAATAAAGTTTAATAGGACATTTATGTCTATGGTATTTAATTTTGGCAGTTCTTTGTATATACATACATATATATTCCAAATATATTAGTTTTAAAACAAAACGGAAACTTAAAATTCTCATACTAGTGTGGATTAAAATATAATAAAATTAATTTTTTAGATTCCGGACGCTTTGTCAATAAGAACACTATTTTTTTCCTGTCGGCGAAACTATTGCAAAACATCTTCAATGTAAAGGTCATATAAGGCTACGTATAGTTGAAAAATTTATTTTAAAACAATTTATCCAAATTAAGTAATTTTTCTACAGAATTACTTCATTTGAAACTAAATTGACATCAACTTTGTTCGTTTGTTGTTTATTTTGTCTTGCTTCAGCCCATTCTATCGGATGGGATTTTTTACGATGATGATGCATATTTGAACTTACTTTGAATGTTTTTGGACAATACGGACATTGATATAAGTCTTCGCCCGTATGCGCAGCCATATGCTCTTTCAGCACAATTGCTACCTTAAACGCTTTATCACATATGCTGCACTTGTACTTACGCTCTGCTTGATGGACATATTTTTTGTGACAGCGTAGTGCTTGAGCAGATGGTGCAATTTTCCCACATTCCTTGCAAACGTAAACTGTTGTACCATCGTGATGAATGGCTTCTTTATGCCTTTTCAAAGCGTAATGAGAATTTAATTGAGCTTCACATTGATCGCAAGTCCATTTACGTTTCGTAACGCCAGCATGTTCCAATAAATGTCTTTTAAGAGCGTATTTTCCCGGTACAGTTTTACCACATTGATCGCATACACACGCTATGTTATGAACAGAACGTTCGTGGGCTTTAAGCCGTGTTTCTAGTACAAAACCTTTACCACATTCTTTACAAATGTGATCTTTGCTCCCGGTAACATGAATTTCCATATGCGCTTTAAGAATAGGTTTCTTGGTGAAACGCTTCTGACAAATATTACATTCGTATTGACGTTCCTGTCCTTCTTTCGTGTGTCTTTCTCTTATATGTTTTCTTAAACCACGACTATGCGGAGCACATTTGCCGCAAACTTCGCATTTAAAAATATCGGGTTTGATGTGTACTCGTATATGTTCCACTAATTGATAACGATGAAAGAACTTGCGCTGACAACATAATACATAACATTTATGATTTGGATGCTCTTGTCTAAAATGAGAACGCAGTAAAGCTAAAGTTGAAAACTCGGCATTGCATACAACGCAGCTTAAGTCTTGCTTCCACTCGGAAATAAAAGCGTCATAATCTTGTGATCTATTAAAATGTGTCTCTCGCCCGTCGGTCGAAGCAGCTCTATTGTCTTCACTATCATAATTTGATGAAGTGTTTTCAATGTTATTGGGTATTTCATTTGATGTGTGAAAAGTCAAATTCACGTTAAGTTTACTTTTCTTAACCACCTCAATATTATCGTTTGCTATATTTTCGGTATTAAGGAAAATTTCATTATTTTCTTGTTTGCTATTATTATGATTTTCATTTATTGCTGCTATTGTCCTTTTACTTTTTCTGATCACTTCAGTGCGTTGTTGCGGTGTTTTCGAAGCATTTTTTTTGCTAATTTTCTTTTTAGCAATAAACTTTTTAATACTTTCAGATTTTATTCTACTTTTTCGTTTTGTGCGTGTTATCAGAGGTTTCTCGTCGTCAGAATTAGCAGGCTGATGTTTTGTACCATCATTGAAGATATCATTTCCTCGTATACCAAGATATTCGCCATCCAGTACGTCATTCAATGAGAGTTCACATTCACTTTTTGGGAGAAGTTCTTGATCTAATAAAATTTCATCTTCAAGTTTAATCAAAGGTATCAAATGTTTAGATTCACTTTCCAATTTGTTTTGAATTGTTAATACCGAATTTTGAAACTCATAAAATTCACTTATATGGCGCCAGCAACTACAGCATATAACTCTAGCGTCTTCCTCTATATTTGAGCTCAATAACTGGCGCATTAGAAAAGATAATCTGATTAGCAATAGTAGTTAGTTACAAATGATATGAGAAAATTAGCTTACCATTGGGTCAAAATATTTGACTGTAATGTCGTATACATCCGTACCTTGACCATGCTCGTCATATAAATTTCTATATTCTTCACAACTCTTCGCACATAGTTGGCATAAAGACATTTTTTAAAAATTAATTTCTTTATATTATTTTCTTTTCGATTTATTTTTCTTTGAAAATAATAATAATTCATAAACAATGTAAATATTAATATTTTTCTGTGTTCTCTCTGTGAATACTTTTTTAGTTCATTCATACTTGAATGATAGTTTGGTTTAGAGACAACAGATGAAAATATCTCAGTATTAATCAACATAATCGTCTTACACTCTTTCGACATGTGTGTGTGTGTGTGTGTCCTTTAATAGGATATTATTATAGAAAATTGTATGAAGAGAAAATTACGAAAATTCACCTCTACTTTTTATAAAAGCTTAAGAATACTACTTCGGTCTTACAAATGAAAATGTCAATTCACGACTTTTCACATCTTTTCAAAATACTCTTTTTCGTAAAATGATTTTTTGTTATTAAATATTTAATTTACAATATATGTACTTTATTGTCCTACAAACTTATAAAATTATTATTAAAATAATTTTAGAAACAAACAAAAAAGTAAAATCATTTCTGAATGGAAGATTCATTGTATGACAACTTTTCTTAACTTCTTATCTCATTGAATTCATCTAGAAGAGAAATTGTCAAGGGATTTATGTAATTTCTTAGCGTTTTAAGACATTTTGAAAAAAGACATTGAATTTAGGTTTTTATTCAACTGAAAATTAAAGTCATTTTAGTTAATAAAATAGTTTTGTTACTTACGAACCACGTCAAGACAAAAAGTTTTAGATTGATATTGTAGGAGATTCAAATGGATTGAAGGATAGATTTATTTTTTAGATTATGTTAAGATTCTGGACAAATTCTGCTCAAAGAGACTTTTGATTTTTTTAGTCTAGTTTATTGTCTAGGTTATTGACATTCAAAAATAGTTAAGGACAAGGAGGACTCTTATTTAGCATGTACCTGATATGCGTAGATTTTTCATCGAATAAATTAATTTACAGATTTAGATTTTGCGGCAATTCATCTCTACCGTATGAATTCATCGATGCAATTAATTTAAAAGTTAATTCATTCTACGAAATGAATTTAAAATGAAAGCAATGACCGGTTTTAAATTAGAAACAATGCTGGTGAGGACAGAATCAAATCTGTTATTGTCATAACTAACTTTTCCATGGAAAAGCCAAAACTCTACACAGCTACTCGGAATTAAGCTCTTATACGATGATAGATTTCAAATGCTTTGATTGCGGAGTCAAATTAATCTTAAGCAATAAGCAGAGTATCAGAGTATCACAGTCTTAATTTCATTTTAAATGGGCACGGCCAACATTATTACTAAAGAAACTCGACATATATAATTTCAGTACAACCAACAAATGTCGGAAATTAGGAAATATAACGAATGATAATAAATAATCCTGCACACACACACACGTAAGGTTTTCAAAATGTGTTTGTGGGCAGTGAAAGGTATATTTTCTAATTATTCATGCACCTTCCGGTTTCGGACGGATATATTCGCTGCAGAGATCCCAATGGAAGTGTTAAAAAACTTTTTGTGAAACAAAAAATTTATGAAATTTGACAACTTAGGTAGTTGGAAATTTTGTTATTGAATTAAATATGTATATATATGTATAATAATAATAATAATAATAATAATAATAATAGAATTGCTTCCAAAAATTCATTTTTGCATATATATTAAAAATGCGATCCTAGGAACTGAAATTGCGTGGGGAGTGTAAGTTGGTTGCACTCTTTCATCCTACCACTTATGCAATGTTATTAAAATGATATGTATGTATATATATATAAGTTATCCTAATCTCTTTAAAGGATATATAACGCTGTTCAAATCGTAATATTTGTACTTTATTACTTTCTTATGTATTAAAAGTGTCTAGTTCTTATTATTTATACATATATACACAAATACATTCATATGTATGTAGAAAAGCTCATTGCAAAAATTAAACCAATAATTCTTGTCTATAAGGTCACAAAGTGAAAAATGTTGACAAAGGTTATTCATTTAAGTTTAATTGAAATGAATTACTCTCCCATTTCTTATTTACTCAATTATTATTTCACAATATTTACTAAGACACCTTTAATGTAAAAATCCAGCTACCATTGTATTCTTTTTGTATCTAAAGCCAACAGCAAATCCCTTAAACTCGGATATGCATGAGTATTTTGAGCCCTTTCCAAGTCAACTTCATTACGAGTTACTAACAAACTAGACCAACCAGCATTACGTGCACCTAAATAATCCAAATCATACGTGTTGCCAATATGTAAAGCTTCCTCTGCCTTAACTCCATATTTTTCGAGAGGTATGTCATAAATGCTCTTATCCGGTTTTTGATAACCAGCCTCATAAGATGTTAACACAAAATCGAATTTATTCAATATTTTCATTTCATTTAAAACTTTATGAAGACTTGGATCGAAATTGGAAATAACGCCTATATGTTTATTTGCTTGCCGGACACGCGAAAGTAACTCCTGATTACCATCTATATGAATCCAACACTCATTAGTACGGTAGATTTTTATTAAAGTCTCAGAAATTTCTTTTAGTTTTTTCTCATCAATGCTAGGTTTTACACAACGAAAAATTCTGTCAACTAGCTGTGCCCACCAATCATACCAAGTGAGATGGGAATAGCGGCCATAATTTGGATATAATTTCGTCATTGTTTTGAACTCATCTTTAAAACATTGTTCTAACAATGGTTGATCAATGTCTGTCACACCCAGGTGGGCAGCTGTTTTTGCATATTGTATTGCTGGCGCTTGTCGAAAACGTAGAAGTGTCTCTGTTATATCAAAAGTAACTAAACGGAATTGTTTCAAATTTCGTAGAAATATTGAATTGCCGATCATTATTTATCACCGATTCAATTAACGAAATAATATTTTACATCATCGAATTGTAACTAAACGTGACCGCTAAATTTTTTAATGATTAGATTTCTGTATATATGTACACAAAAACTTTAAAAATTCACAATGTTATCAGTAAGTCTATAGTGAATGCATTGTCAAATAAGGAGAAGTAGACAAAATAAATATTTTGTTTATTATTTATTTATTTATTACTAAAAACGATAGTTTATAATTTTGTTACTGATGATTTCATTGATTATATTTCATCAAAGATGTTTATTAATTAAACTTTGTGAATAATCAATAGTTCTATATAATATTTTTCTTATTGTAGCAAAAGCGGCCAGTTATTGCCGTAACGTCTCGTGTCGTATCTTCAGCTGTTTTATTTTTAATGGTAAAAAAACCGTAGACAACGTATTTACAACAATTAATATAAATCAAAGATATCAAACAGCGTTAAATTTTTTTGATTCAATTAGATAATTATCGTAATACATTTTAAAAAAGAAGTATTCAAATGCTTTATCAAGACGGACACTTCGGAATAGATTAAATGTACCTTCTGATGTACTATAAAATACTGCAATTCCATTAGGCTTTTCTACTTTAATATTTACGCTATTTACGCTACTTACTCTAATACAACTCATAAACAGCTGTTCACCTGTTTGCATTAATCGCAATTTATATATTTAATGTAAATTAAACGACGGATTTCTAAAATATTTACTTTTTTTTAAAGTTTTACAGCTAAATATAAAAATATAATTAAATATAAAAATAAGAATATATCTTTTTAAGAATAGCTAGATCGGTTTAATATATCGAATATTATACAAAGTGACGAGAGCGCAATAGTGAAAAGAATGTTTTTATTCAAAACAATGTAAGCGGGAGATTTCGGTTATTCTAGAAAATACTCTGATTACAAATGCTCAAAAGATTGACGGTTTTTATCATATACTCTTAAGAGTCTGGCTACGTTTTAAGAGTGACCGTTTAGTTGGAATAAAGGAATTGAATCGTCTATGGGTCTTCTGAACCTACTTAACACCTAAAAGAACTTTGAATCGTTGTACCAAAGGTAAATGAACGTAATCCTTATATCATTCTACGATATGTTTCCTCTTTCTTACATTTTTACTCGTAATTTATTCTATTATTTCAATTAGAGCTCTTTTTGTGCTTAGCTTATAGAAAAATGGCCGATAATACAGAAATAATACCCACCAAGAAAATCAAAACAGATGACAAAGACTATCGAATAGATACAAATTCAGAAGATTCTATGCAGGCGTTGGATATGGAAGAAAGCTGTGCAAACGATAACTCTGAAATTGCTACAGTAAGTAATTTGCCTCAATCTTTGGCGAGTGTAGCACCGCGGCCCAAATTAGCATTTAAAAACCCAAAGTTTAGTTATATAGAGCCTAGCGGTAAAAAGTTTGTGTGGAAATCTTTAAAGCAAATAATAGCCCAAGAAAAGTCTTTACCTTGGTCACAGGAAATGATAACTTGTAAGTTTTTTTCGTTATTATCGTTTAATTTCTTGTTTCATAATATTTTGCTGACTGTAGACAATTCCTTAAATGCTCCTCCATCTTTGAAGCCGGCAAAGAAATACTCTGATATATCCGGCCTTATAGCACCTTATATGGATCCTCAAACTAAATTATACTACCACAATGCTGAAGAATTTCGTATTATAAGATCTTTACCATCGGATATCATCCAAGGTTATTTAGCGCTAAGGGGTGCCACGAACATCGTGGGTTAAGAGCATATGAACTTCTTCATCCATTATCTGTTTATATAGTTACACATTTAAAAACATTGTTTTAATTACGAATGGTTTAATTGTTGGTGTTGTTAAAATATAACCTATTTTAATTAATTTAACCATTAATTAATTAATAAAGCTTGCTAGATTAACTCTTAAATGTAATTAATTGTGAGCAAAAAAAGGGAGTCTTTGAAGTGTCTTATTTTCATTAAAAAACGCTTTTTATTCACATTATTGGTTTCTTTTTAATTAAACAATAAAATTGAAATGTAATAAATAGGGCAGGGAGTCCTCAAGAATAAGCCATCAGCGCTTATTGACCACTCATTGAATGTATGCTAACGAAAAGATTTGAGGATATCTTATAAAATCCATTGAAATCACCATACTATGGTGCTTTAAATCAAATTTGCTTTATGAGGCAGCTTTTTCAATTGTGCTTTTCTTATTGAGCGAAAACTATTATAAATTATTAAAAGCTTATCTTTTTTCAAAGCAAACACTAATTAATTATTATTCAATTCTACTTTAGTCCAAGAATTTATTTGTTTGGTCTGAATAAATTATAAGAACAAATATTTAATAAATATAGGGAACAAGCTATTTTATCTGATATTCAATTATTCGGTCTCTTCATAATTATTTAAAATATTTAAAACGATATTCAGTCATTTAGAAGTGAAATGACAATTTAAATGTAATATAATATGTCCATGTTTTGAATAGAAAAATATTCTAATAACATATTTTAACATCGATTTACTTGAATTTTAGATTGAAACCCAATCGACCAAACAGAACAACGACACCGAAATACCAGCAATAAAATTCGCAATTTATATTACGTCATAGATGCGTCCTTTGATCGATTTGACCCCATTTTGAATAAGAACGTATGTGAAAGAACTTTGAATGTTTCTGCCGAATTCGAAACCGATATCTTCGTTACACAGACGGACATAGCGACATGCTTAAATCGATTCTAAATTTGATTCCGGTCTGAATCTTAGTTCTGAACGTTGCAAACAAAATAACAAAATAAATGTATATAAATACGATGTAGAAAAACGAAGCTGAAGTCGAAATATTGACAGATTTGGGTTACATTAGTCCGTTCGAATAGTTGATAAAATCTATTCATTTATACCAGTGGTCGACAGCAGGAGATTCATCAATTCTTATTAGTTTGTAGGAAAACTTTAGATAAGAAAAGGGTTTTGAATCTAAAACCATTGCATACACACTTCGTAAAAAAAACTCCACACGTCATCCTACAATATTGTTAAAGAAAACACACAAAATTTATTTATGTAATGATCTGTTTTATCAATATTGACCTTTATTATTACAAATTTATATACACAGTGACCTAAAGTTATTGTTTATTGTATTGAATGGATAATATTATTTTATCGTGTATAAAAAACTTCTTTATAAAATAGAAACTCATTAAATTCTAGATCTACTAAAATATGGTAATCAAAGCAAAAACTCCATATAGTAGAGCACAAGGATAAGCAATAAGCACTTGTTGATGTTCCATTGAATAAGCAGTAACGAAAAGTTTTGAAGCCGATAGAGAGCACCATAATATGCAGACACCAGCAATTATCATTCCGACAGTACCTCTATTCAATACAGAAAATCGATAAAAGTAATATTAACCTATGAAGGTATACAATACATACTGTATAGTAACGAGAACATTGATTCCAGACAAAACGACCATTGGGAGTAAACAGTATCCCAGTACAGATACCACTGCACCGAATGTTACGTTTGATTGTGGCGCCATTAGCGTTAGCAAGCAATAAAAAGCGATACAACCCATTACTCCAATACCATAAATGTAAGAAAATGTGACCTTGCCACTCTGTAAGCAAAAAAAAAAAAACATCTAAGTGTTCGTCTGCTATTGTAAAAATTAATTAGATAAAGTACCAATAACAGAAAACTTCCCAGTGCTAGGCAAAAGACTAAAGGCCCAGCCATATCTGTGTCTTGCAATATTTGTTGATCAGCTCCTCTCATTGGATTCAAAACTGCCAGAGTCTATAGCTCAATTCAGTAATATTAAATATCGTATTTAAAATATATATGTATATATATATAAATTACCTTTTGGAAAATATGACTTGGATTTATACCCAATTCTATAAAATGTACATATACGAATATTTTTTTTACTGCTTACTATTAGATAAATTTTTTTTAAATTATTTACCTTCCAACAAAGGTGGCTCGTCATCAAAATCACTACCTACGCCTGCACTCGTTCCTTGGTAAACATCATTTTGACCATAAGGATTATTGTTATACGCGTTGGGATCATAGAATGAACCCATTCCAGTATTCGTATTAGCATAATTATAATCATAGTTTGGGGGAACTGTTGGCTGATTATCAAAACTTTGGAAATTTCTGTTAAGAAAAAGAAAAATTTATTCACTAAAGTCCTTTTTTTGGGATTTTAAAACGTGAACTTTACAATTCTTGATCGAGATCGGGCATATCAAAATTATATGATTTGTCCGTGCGTTGAGAGTAAAACTCATTGGAAGCATCCATTTTTTTCAATATCTTTTGATATCTTATTTATTATATTTAAATTCTTCGCTTGCCTATCTGCTCTATTATATTTTAATTAATTTTCTTTTAATCAACTAGCCGGATTTTTGATGCTTTTTTAATAAAAAAATAGATGATGATAACACGTACAAAAATCAGGGTTGCCATAATTCAAATAGATATTATTGTTTAATAAGAATACAAAAAACAAAAGCAATAAGTGTTCATTGTTTGATATAGCGACGTCAAGATAGGTATAATTTAATAAATAACTGGAAAATTATATGAAGTCTCCAGTACAATCAAATATATAATGTATTTCGTATAACGATACATCAATTTAATATTGTTTCAGTCGACATCATGAAAATGAGCAAATTTATATGCTTTCAAGTCGATGCTAAAGTTGTACTATGAAATTCCATGAGAAACGTATCTACTTTCGCGCATAATTTTTCTATTGGATGCTTGCATATATACTGTAGCCATTTTTGCACTTGAAAAAGCAATTTACTGAAGAAAATCGATACAATATTTGTAAATTAAAATATTTTCTATCATTTTCTATAACTTTTACCCAGCTCTTTTTGACAACATAAGATATCGTGTCGAAAAAACGATTCTAGTTTGACAGCGATCCAAACATCGACCCATTTTGGCATTCTTCATCATTTCGGGACCACGTGCCAATCCAACCATGCGCTGCATCGCTCTGAGCAAGCGATGATCAGACATTGCTATGTCTAGTGTGTACATTGGGTGCGGTACAACTTTCCATTCGAACTGTAAGAGAGTATCCTTGAACACTCTTGCAACGTATGATTGAGCGTTGTCATGCAAGAGGAAAACTGTGCGTCTCTTAACCACTATTGATGGTCTTTTTTACAACAATACATTGTTCAATTTGTTCAATTGATTGAATTGGTAGACGTATGCAACAACACTTTCATTCGCTTTTACTAACTTGTAATACACTACGCTTTGCTGATCCCACCGTATGTAAAGCTTACGCGTGAAAAAGGTCTGAATTCTCTGAATAAACCAATAATTGTAAATATAAGACAGTTATTTTATATAGAAAAATGTCAAAAAAAAAACGGATTTAACCGTTACGTATATTGATGCTTCATATTACTTTATGAGTTTTACCAACAGATGTCACTGGCCAACATAAATGCAAGCAACTTTGCCTTCTTATTACTTTCTTCAGCTTAAATTCAAAGAATGACTAGAATTTGATTTAAAAGTTTTGCAATTACAAATACTTTCTTTATATTCGAAAATCAAGCTTATCAAGGTGTTCGCTCACAATCATCAAAGAACCAGGAATAAATAAATCGTGACTATCACAACTTATTAGAGATTTAACTTGTTTTAATATGAGTACAAGTAATTTTCCATTCACTTATAAATTTCCATTCACTATTGAAGCCCGTTGATATTAACACTTGTAATAAATAAATACATTTTGCTACCAGAGAGAGATAGAGAGAGAGATTACGATTATAAATTAATTTAACCGTGTCAGGCCGTTCTTCTGTCATTTTTATATCCTGTAATATTTATGATAATTATATTCGTCCGTTCATAAGTTTTTGTGTTCAATAAAAAGTGGACAATTATATCATATTTTTGATGAAGGGCGAATACTGCTAAAAATGAATTTGGTCGAATCCAATCTTAAGACTCACAACGTGCTATTTTGAAAAAGTCGTTATAAATAAAAAAAAATTTACTTTTTATCATTTTTTTAAACTCACTCGAATGTTTTTACAAGAGTTAATCCTTTATATGGCAACGAGGTCGCGTTTTTAGTATTTTATGATAAAAGTTTGACCGAAATAGTAAATTGACCTATATAAATGTACCATGCTAAGTTTGGAGTACGTAGATATAAATTTTTGAACCACTTCCTTACAAGAATTCTTATGAAACGCAAACTCTTGTGGGACACAAGTTATAATTTTTGATAACATAGGTGAAGCATTTTATTGAGCGAAATAGAGTAGGACTTTTAATCTCGGTTGTCTCCAATTATAAAGAATCAGCCTTTATTTGAGTTACTTTAGTTTTTTTGCTTAATCATATTACACCCGTTACGAAAAAAAAAAAACTTGTTTTGTTAATTTAAAAAGAGTGAAGACCATGACTACTACTACATCGATTTACAGTCTCTTGGTAATAAAAGATTTGTATATACTTTCAAAGCATCCAGGGTGAGTGAATATTTTAGTATTTTATCATACGCACTAACCATACTGAATACCACTTTCTCTTCACCTTACGATTGAAACAAATATCCGTTAACAATTCTAGAAATGCTTTAGGTTAGCCTAACTTGTGCCAGAAATTAATTAATCTATTGAAAAGATTTATTTGCTTGCCGTACGTTCATAATTAATGAGAAGTTTGCCTTATTGTAGTAGGGCTCATTTAACTATTAGAATAATTCATTTCCATGCACTTTGCCTTCACTTTATTATTATAGTTTTTTTAATTATTAAAACATTGCATTTCGTAAACATCTCGCAATTCTTTTTATATTCATAAATATCCGAAACAAAAATTTATTCATTTTTTTGTCAACCGATGGTAGGCGAAGAGGGATTTCACATTGGCGCCATAAAGGAGCGACGCAAACGGTTATGATGTAAAATATTGCGTTCTCGTGCAGAGTGTCGTAACTTATGTCGTGATGTGTTACCATGGCTAACGTTAGCACCATTCATGACAGCAAGCATTTCGAAGGCAGCACGTTTGTGATCTTTTGTCCAAATATTGCTAAGTTCAGCAGTTTCACATTTAGATAGAATTTTCTCCTCGCTAATGGAAATCTGCTCCTTAATGGTGGTAATTGCATTTTTTAATACTTTCTTGTGTGGACTATGCGATGGATTTGATTTTGACATCGCATCGATGTTCTCTTTATTGTTGCGATTGAATCCCAAGATCGAAAATAAAGATTTCCTACGCTGTTTTGGACAGTTAACGCTATTCGTACCTTCGGAAGACCCTTCACTGCCTTTACTGGACACACTGGTTTGCATTTTTTGTTGCTTTTTTATTGCGTTGTTTTCTATGTCATACCTTATGAAGTTTTTCGGTGACTGAAAAGTAACCTTACGCGCACGCGTATTTGAAAATGCTTTAGGGGCTGGCAGGGTGTTTAAATCCAATTTTGCCATAGTAGGTTCGTGCAGTAGTGTAACTTCATTTGATTCGATGCTACAGTATGTTTCATCATGTAGAGTTGACTTTCTGGGTGGCAAAGGGGGAGGCATATCGAGGGTTGCTGCGTTTTCTAATTGTGAAGAGAGTATATTTGCATTTGAGAAGCTATTGTTAGCCAAGGATAGTTTTTCCATTTCTTTAAATAAAAGTCTACTTTTTTCTAACAAATTGTCTTCGAGCTGCAGCAAACGGCATTCTTTCTCGTTTAGTTGTTTTTCACGTATATCTAGGCTTTCTTCTTTCTGCCTCAGCAAAGATTCTTGGGCACGTATAGCATGTAATCTAACCTTTAGAGCGTCCCCAAATACTTCTTTGGTTAATAGTTCCGGTTTCGTTTCTAAAGTATTGTTCTTTTTAAAGGAATTACGTTGTTCCCGGCGAGGGTCTAAAGTTTCATGTTTTATGCTCTCATAAAGTTCGGGATCGGAATGCTGCAACTTGGGAGCCATCGCGTATATTTCACGTTTAGTTGAATAAAAAATTTCAGCTCGTAAGTCGGGTGTAAGCATTCCAGCTATATTGAGCCCTTTACCGTAACTCTTGTCATCTAAACTCTTTCGTTTAATTAAGTGAATGTGGGAAGAATCACGTATGGAACTAAAATCTAATTTCCTTTGCACTTCTAATTCGTTAATAAGCATATAAAAATCAATCTCATTGTTTGCAACATCAACTAAGCAAGGAAGACTATCACCTAAATTATGAATATTACTCACCACGATCGGATGTCGTAGAATAATTTCAATACTAGGCCTTTGATCATTTTCTACTTCAAGCATAAATTTGATAATGTTTTGTAAATTTTCTGAATAAACACTTGAAATTTTGTTATACTTTCCGATCTTAATATTCGTAGAGAGTTGACTGAATTCTCGTCCTTTAAACGGGGGACATAACGCGCACATTTCGTAGATAAGACAACCTACTGCCCATACGTCCGATTTACGATCATATTTGTTACCTTTAACAATCTCAGGACTCATGTAGTACGGGGTACCAACAAACGTTTCAGCAAAGGTCTCATTGCGGCGTAACATACGAGCTAAACCAAAATCGCCCAGTTTTGCGTTACCGTTTGCATCCAAAAAAATGTTGGCAGGTTTGATATCACGATGTAATATCGTTCCATCTTTGATTTTATTGTGGCATATCTGTAAAGCCCGGCATATTTGATACAAAATGCGCCAAATGTATAATTCTTCGAAACGTTTACGTTCTACTCTAGCCTTGGCAATCCATTGGGCTAAATCGCCGCCTTCACAATACTCCATAACGATAAACAAGGATTTAGCTTCCGGATTTATTAGATGATTGTAATATTGCACTATATTGGGATGTTGAAGTTGACGCAGTACTCGAATTTCGGAGATTAGCAATTCTCTTTGAGAATCACTAAACTCATCATAATCTATACCCTTCCAAGCAAAGAAATTTCCAGTTGCTTTCTCACGCACTTTAAAACAAGTACCAAACGATCCATTACCAATTACAGACACAACTTCATAATCATTTAAAATTTTTGTGGAAATATTCAAATTTTCATCTAATACTTCTGCGGATGATTCCGATGATTCATTTAATTCCATTATAGAGTATTGTTTTTAAAACAAAAACAGAATTTAATTTACTTGTTTGGTTGCCTGCCGAACTTCTCCGTTCATTACGAAAATTTAACAACAACTGATCCTACAATGCAACATAAACGGACAATGAATTAATTGTTGCTTACTCTTGTTTTAATCTTGAGATCATTTTGTCTCTCAATAGTCAAAGTGTTTAAGGGAAAAAAAGATTCGTTGTTTTTCTTTTATTGCTACGATGCATTTCACATTTTTAGCAGGTAATCATATACTCCTAAATCCTATGCCCCCACAAAGGTAGACCGGTTTTTCGTTTCAATATTTTCTCACTCTCTTGCTAAATGCTTATATGTATACAAAATAAAACCGTTCGTTGAATCAGTGTTGAATAAAACGTATTATGTCGACAAAGACTCTTTTAGATGTTTCAAGCAAAATACTTTTTTTTTGTTTAAGTATTTAACCTAATTTATCAAACTTTAGCGCCCTAAACTTATATTTAATGTTTAACGCACGGTTACTTAGTTATACGACGTACAAACGAATAAACAAATAAATCATAAATTCTGTGTAACCTAGAAATTGCGCCTGCGAATCTCCTTGATTTTTCAAAAAACAACCTGTATCCATTAGCTTGCAGCGATTTTCACTTAAAGGTCGCGATTTTTCTTTATTTGTTTTAGGATAATAGTTCCTTTATTGAAAGAAGTAGGTGTTAAACACGAACTGTTATTTCTATTGCTTCTTTCTTTAAGAGGAAAGAAATACTTAATTAATTTAATTTTATTCTAATATCTTACAAAATGTAAATCTCTTACCAATGTTGCGTTATATCGCCAATCGCAAACTTGAAATGATGTGTGAATTTATCGGATCTTATATCTGATCTTTTAACAAATAATGAAAATATGAAGCATTTTCGGATTGTAAAGATGATTTCAACTAATTCCATAAAATCAAATTCAATGAAAACTAAGCGCGTTCTGATCATATCATATTAGACAGAAACGGATACATATTTCAAGAGCATAAAATTTTCTTATGAACGAGCAGAAACAATAATCTCTTCATAAATGGGATTGCAGTTATAAGTAGTAGCGATAACTCCAGAATATCATTTTTGATTTAATTTTAAAATTCTTTTTTCGAACGCTGTAAAGATTCTTAAGATGTATTCAGAAGTAAATTTGAAATAGTCTCGCTTATCGTAGGCCACAAATTAATAGTTTGAAAACTTAAGCCAAAGATTCATCATCAAAGATCCATCAATAATGGTTTTAATAAGTTTTATTTAACTACAGGTACGGAGAGAATTTTGAGATGTAGCCCAGAAACGTAAAGCAATTGTAAATATTTATAGTGAAATTTTTGAATTATAATTATCTAAATATTTGCTTAGAAACATCTTACAGGAAAAACAATACAAACATGAATATAAAATTCATTTGCCATTCGTGACACTTTTCTTATATTTTTTGCTTGCTTTTTTAACTAATTATATATAAATAAACATTTTATTGTAAACACACCAACTTCACCAAGACGGTGGTCCTCCCTGACCGTCTGGACGACGGTATAAAGCACTTTTATCTCTGAACATGGTCATGCGTTCAGTTTCTTTCTTATCTAAAAAATGTCCGATAGCAAAACCCATGAGTGGTAATATGGCCCACACATAAGTTCTATCTATGCCAAACACCATAGCGTGGGTGGATTTTTGCTTTTGCTTTTAATCCTTTAAGAGCTCTTGGGTTTTAGCAAGTTCTAGTTGTTGTTTCTTCCAGACGCGTGTATGAGACCAATCAGCGTATATAGTAGCTACCGTAAATGTAGGAAAGAATATCACCACTCCGTACTTTCTAGCTAGACGCCCGAAAGCACTACTGGCCATGAAATATGCTGATAAAACAAACAGAAAAGAATCACGTAATATTCAAAGATCAATATTTTGCACATATAATAATTTGATGAAAGATTCGACTATTCTTACGTATAAATTAGAAAATCAATATAAATCTTACAAATTGTGTAATATGTCTTATTTAATATATAACTCACTTCTCAAACTTTAGTCACACAATAGATAAATTTAATGTCCGACAAGTTGCCGACGAAACTTTGCTTGAAACGGAATGGAATGAAAACAACTTCAATTCGCGTTTTACTTGCTACTTCAATTTTTCAATTTTTAAAATTATAAAAAATTATAAAAATAAGAACGCAATTGTTTTAAAGATTAGGTACATATACAGAATTACCAATAAAAAGAAATCTGTTAAGACTTACCTACAAATTACTATCAATGATATATACAAGAAATTAGTGAAAGAAGTTACCAACACTAATGTGCACTTTTTGGCGGAAGCGCGTTTTTAGCTGAGTCCATAAATTTTTAATGAGATTTGAAGAACTTTGGATATAAAAAGGCGACTAAGAAGTACAATAATAAATTGTTATTAAACATTTTTTCATTATCGTTGATGATGAAGGCCTTGCACGTTGCCTGCATTCTATTATTTTTTATCTGCGAGACATTGTTAGCGACATTAAAATAAAATTATTGAAAATTAATAATTGTGCTTCTATATTTTAATACCCCAAAATGTCTCCAAGATAACAACAGATCGCATGAGAATATTCTTGTAAACACCATATCGTCAACTGGTTTCATTCTACCAGCAATACAGTGGTAAAGTGATTTCGAATTCATTTTTATAGTTTTAGAGAGCAAAACAACTTTTAAATAGTAAATTTGTATCATCATCAGGTAACTTCTTAGCGTCTCTTTCCAAGCAATAAGATATTCAGTAGCATCATGTAAACAAATTTTGCTGGAAATAATCGCTTTTTATGCTCTCCTGTTACGTCAAATTCTGAGCCTGCTATGTAGGTGCCGTTTTAAACAAATTTAGATAAGCATTAAGTATAAACCTATAAAAATTACTACCAAAACTTCTTTCAAAGTTATATTTGAGAGAAAAAAGAGCTGTGAAGAAAAACATACACAAACCTTCATATATTGTTCAACCTTTCCAATTAAAATTTGTTCATTTTGTTTTGCGTAATATGTTTATACATATTTATGTATTATTTTTAAATCATAAATAAAATATATTTATGTATAAAAACAAGAAATTTATTTAAGAAAATTGAAATTTGCAAATTAAAATTTTTTACAATTTTTTTCTCATTTCATTTTGCATGGTTTTTATTTTTTCCCATATGTGTTTTGTTTGTACAAAAAAAAAAACGCCAATTTATCTCAATTTTTACCACATTCTCATTATATTGGAAACTTTCCACTACTCTATTGGAAACTTAAAGATTCTGTTACATGATTCTAATTAAATTTACGATTGCCAATCTCTATTCAAAGGGACTTTGAAAGAGACTCAAGTTACATGATGACCCTCACGAGCTTTAATAAAGTCAGCGGCTAGTTCATGTTGTTTATTATTTCTTCTTTTTTAATTGAATTTAAATGACTTCTTAAATTGTATTATTGATCCTTATAGCGAAATTTTTTGTTATTGCTTTTAATGCATCTTTTAATTTTTTTTTGATCCTATTGTTTTTATTATTTCCAATTGCTTTTTATATATGTGTATGTAAATATTTATGTATGTGAAGATATATATTTAAAAGATTGTTAATAAGTTTTGCATTATACTTTGATGTTCACAATAACGGAGTTGACATAATAGCGGTATAATAATAGTTATAATGATTTTTGTAATTTGTGGGTACTATAAATGCTTTACTTTTATTACATTTATATATATTTTAGAGCGTTAGGCAGGAACAAATTTGACATATGTATAGATGTGGGCGTTATGAAGTAAATTCGCAGTTTGAGTGTAATTTTATTCTTTTCGTTTTAAATCCAGATTGCAAGTCTTGAAGACTTGCTGTATAAATTGCCAAATTTCGAGACCGGCCATATCTTGGTTTGCTTCCAGGGAATGACTGCAAAATTAACAACACAGATTTACTAGCTAGGACTGCGAGAAACCTTGTGTGGATACGAGTCGAACGGTTTCTAGAATCCCTAAGAATTCCGCCGTGAATTTGAAACGATTTGGCATTTATGCGAAAATTTTCAGGTAGAGGCATTACGAATGCCATCTAAAGCTTTAAGATGTATAATGCTCTGTTCATTTTTTTAGAAAGAGGTTTTCATCAAATGATGAAAAAAGGCATAGAATGGCCAGAGGGATCAGAAACACAATTTCTCAAAAGTTGTGTAGTTATAGGGCCAAATAAGAATTTAATTCTTATGAGTAATCAAAAAAGATTGAACATTTCGCTAGTCGTGAAAGGACCGAAATAAGGACAAAAAACAGAAATGAGCTCAACTACGGAATTTTGGGCGACATATGTACATAACCTATGCACGACATACGCAAGTGCGTGCGGGTTTATTAGAGCTATAGTTCAAACACTAGTGAAGATTTCTAACTTGCTCTACTTCTAATTTACTTTGCTGACTTGATTATTCAGTGTAAATTTCAGTATAAAATGACAATGTATTCTAATTTTCTTCTATTATATCTTCAAATGAATGGAAAGGGATTTTCTTTGATTTGCGACACGCGACGAATGTAAAAAGCCTCACCATAATTATTTAGGGAACATGGTTTACGCGCAGGACATTCGAATATTCGCTCTAATCGAACGCAATGTTGTGTCAAAATTTCAAAGGAATCGATTGGAAATTTTCTGAGATTACCGGTTAGGAACAACCTGTCATTTGCATTTTCATTTATATAGATAGTTCACATATAACATTCTCGCTTGTTTGTTTAATAACAGTGCAAACCTCTAATTTGGGTGTGCAATAAACTTCGCTACCTGTTATAACCTCTAATAAAATTACAAATTTATCGTAGACAAAAATCGAAACTGAGACGTATTTTAATGCAAAAATTATGTCTGTTTTTCGTGTTATTTTTATGAAGTTTGCCATTGTATATCATATTCTATAAACATAATTCGAAAAAGTTAAAAAAAAGTAACGATTTTTATTAGTTTTGGTTTACATTTATTTTTTTAGTGTTTCTATGGGTGTACATGTTATTCATTCGTACCCAAAATGTTTGAAATAATTATTATTATTTATTAAATACTAATCATATCAACGGAAAATTTTGATTATTAAAAAGTTCGGTCCTAGCGAAACATAAAATGTCTCAAAGAATGAATTAAAATTATTTTTTTTTTAACACAGATATAATTTTGTGCCATTGCAGCATGCTATTGGAAAACTATTATTAATCTCTTCATTTGCATTTATATATAAACACACAAAATAAGTATAAACATAAACGCTTCACGTTGCAAATTTGTTTAGCAACCATTTACAATACTATCAACTGCCGAAATAGTTTCTTCTCTAGCGATGGGTGGAGTAACTTCCAATATATTGGAAGCATTATCGGGCAAAAATGAGGTATAAGTTGAATTCTGTATGAGTTCAACGATAACGCGTTTTGCTTCTTCCTCTTTTTGATTAACAAAATTCTGTTCTTGGAGAATGTAGTTGGTCATTGGCTTGTGTATGTCCGGTGAATTTAATGGTGTTATATTTTCTTCTACAATTTGATTTTCGCTTGTAAGACTTTGCTCTTCATCGTAAGATGTAAGTGGTTGTCTTCGATATTTTGGCGAATTTGTAACTGATTCTCTTTTAGTTTTCGGTGGTGGTCGAGGAGTTTTATGCATAATTTTAAAATGATGACTGAGACCAGAACTAAAATTAAAAACTTTGCCACATACAGAGCAGCTGAGTAAACGTTTAGGTCTCGGTGTATGAATTTTCATATGTTGCGTTATGCGTAAAGTAACCTTACCACATACCACACAAGTGTGCGGTATTTGCTCTTTATGATTACGCATATGCTCCGTAAGAAAGTATTCGGTTGGATATTTACGACCGCAAATGTGACATTTAAACAGTTTACCTGAAACGTGTGATATTACGTGTTCGTCGTAAGTCAGACGATTTGCAAAATTTTTGCCGCATTGCTTACAATTAAAAGGACGATCTAAGTGAACCTTACGCATATGCCGCTCAAGTAACGAAAGACTACTTAATTTACGATTGCATATCTTACAGATGAAGCCCTCTGGGTAGTGAACCGTTTCAACGTGTTCCTTTAGTTGACTAATTTTATTGAAAAGCTGGTCACAATCAGAACATTTATGCGCCAATTTAACTGCACTGTCCGATTCCAAGTAGTGTATACGTTTGTGTATGGTCAAACTAAACGAGCTGCGAAAACGTTTCCCACATGCGGGGCAGACCGTATTTTCAGTCTCAGAGCCAGCAGAAAATAAACCGGAGTCATCAGAATTTATGGAATTTTGTAAATTCTCTCTTAAAATCTTTGGATCAATAATGTTATCTTCTTGCGACGGTAATGTATCAGGAATTTTCGAACCTTCTGGTATTAAAGTAATAACAGTTTCACCTATAATTTTGCGAGTGACGTCTTTACCTAACGTATTATTGTTTGCTGAATTATTGTTATTCGACTGGTTTGTCATAGCATTTCCTTCTCCATTCTGAGGGCTCTCATTAGTACGATTCTTTATAGCTTCGTTAGTCTCCTGTTCCATTATAGCATTTTCAGATGTGACTTCTTGATTGGCAACCAAAGAATCTAGTGAGCGCTTCTGTTCTTCATTCTTTATGCGCTCGTACAGTTCGGCAATGCGATTTTTAACGGCAATAACTTTGACAGTGGTGACCTTTTTGCGTTTTCCTTTAAAACGCAATAGTTCTTGCATTGTGGGCTAAAAAAAAATCAATTTTATTCTCTTTTACAAATTAAACGACTACAATGATATCAATATTTACTTTTCTTTTTGGCTTTATCCGTTGATGGGCTTTGTCTTCCTGTATAACACATACCCGGTCATAGCGTAATTTCTCAACATTCATCTCCTTCAAAAAGCACTCCTCAAAACTTTTACTTGTCGTTTCGTTTTTCTCGGCTAGGATTTGCGTAGATGGATTTGTTGAGTTTTGGTATTGACATGTGTTCGAATTATCGGAATCATCATTGCCCAAGTAATTTACAGATTTACATATTTCTTCTTCGACATCAGCATTGCAAGCCTCATTTTCGTCTAATTCTTCAATAATCATTTCGCTATCATCTAGTTGTTCGTACTCTTCCATTTCCTTAACGTCGCCATTGCAACCATCAGTGCCAATCTGATCATCAAAGGCTTCTGCCTGTATTTCCTCAATTTTTGGAGACGCTTTACCGCTTTCTTCTTCCCTCCCTTGATATTCTTGAACTTCACATATATGTCCACTTAAATGCTGGCAGAAGTAATCTATGTTATCGTAGGTTTCCTGACAAAACGTACAATAAAATTTTAATAAGCGCGTCATCTCGTTGTAGAAGACGTGACCACATTGGGTGTCGTCCTCCTCCAGAAGGCAAGTTAATTCCCCTGGCTCGTCGTTATAGTTAGAACACGAAAAACTACAATCTTGTAAGCTGTGCGCATCCATTTTTTAATATATAAAAATTTTTTTTTTTTTTAATTGAATAAGTAAACGTTTCTCTTTTTTGAACGAAAAATAAGAAAAATAATTTGATCACAGTTCAGTTTGTTGTTGCTTCCATAGAAATTGTCAATCTAAGCAATGGTGCCATAATATTTAATGTTCATCAATTTTAAATTTGGCAACACTTTATTGCTTAAGCTGGCAGTATTTTGTAAAGAGGTTTTGTGGCAAAATTTTTTGCACAGCAATTAATTGCGATACTCACTTGTTTGTCTATATTCTAGTTTTTCATATCACAAAATGCATCCTGATCTCACTGAACGAATATTACAACATTTGGAAACCATCGATAAAGTTGATACTTTGGATTTAGCGCAGGTTTTTGACGTAGAACATCAAAAAATTGTGGGCGCCCTTAAAAGCATTGAAGCGCATGGTGATTTAATCAGAGCCGAAACAATTTCCCGTAAGATTTTGGAACTAACAGAGGAGGGTCAGGCAGTGATAGAGAATGGCAGCCACGAAGCAGTAGTTTATAATGCCGTTCCTGAGCACGGTATTGAACAAGCTGATTTAATGAAATTAACACCCAACGCCAAAGTAGGTTTCAGCAAAGCTATGTCCCAAGGCTGGATTATGGTAGATAAGTCAGTTAATCCTCCCATAATAAAACGAAAGGTGAATAGCATTGAAGACTTGGTTAAAGAAAACCTTGTCTCTATTGCCAATGGAAAATATGATCTTCCTGCCAATCTGGTGACTGAGTATAAAAAGCGTAAATTGTTGCAAGAAATCACTATCAAAAGTTTCATACTCACTAAAGGTCTGGAATATGACAAAACCTTAACAAAACTTGAAACTGATCTGACAATAGATATGCTGGCAAATGCTTTATGGAAGGATTTAAAATTCAAGGCTTATAATTTCGATGCTTTGGGTGCTCCGTCTTCGCGTGGTCATTTGCATCCTTTACTGAAAGTACGCAGCGAATTTCGGCAAATTTTCCTTGAAATGGGCTTCTCTGAAATGCCCACTAATAATTATGTAGAGTCGTCTTTTTGGAATTTTGACGCTCTCTTTCAGCCACAACAACATCCTGCACGAGATGCGCACGATACCTTTTTTGTAAATCATCCGAGCAAAAGTTATAAATTTCCTCAAGACTATCTGCAGAGAGTGAAACAAGTTCATTCGAAAGGAGCCTATGGTTCTCAAGGATATGGTTATGACTGGAAACTAGAAGAAGCTCAAAAAAATCTCCTGCGTACACATACTACGGCAGTTAGTGCACGTATGCTTTACAAATTGGCCAATCAATCCGAAGGTTTTAAACCTGTCAAGTACTTTAGCATAGATAAAGTATTCCGCAACGAAACATTAGACGCCACTCATTTGGCCGAGTTCCATCAAGTTGAAGGTGTGATAGCTGATGTCGGTCTGACATTAGGCGATTTAATAGGCACTCTATATGAATTCTTTCGCAAACTGGGTATAGCCCAATTAGAGTTTAAGCCGGCTTATAATCCTTACACTGAACCCAGTATGGAAATATTTTGCTTTCATCCTGGTTTAAGCAAATGGATTGAGGTTGGTAATTCGGGAATTTTCCGCCCCGAAATGCTGCTACCAATGGGCTTGCCAGAAAATGTTAACGTTATAGCTTGGGGTTTGTCATTGGAACGCCCTACTATGATTAAATACGGCATAAATAATATTAGAGACTTGGTCGGGCCTAAGGTTGATTTGAAAATGGTTGAAGAAGGTCCGATTTGTCGGTTGGAACGTGCTTAAAAAAATGAACTTTCCAATCTCTTCGAATATTATAAAATTTTCTCTAAGCCCATGCAAATACAACTCAGTAGATGTTTCAAAATAATTGTGAATGAAAACTAAAAAAAACGAAGAAGAACATGAAGAAATGAAAATTATTTTTAGTGCGTCACTAGTTTTTCGCAGAAGCATTTTTCTTTATTATTTAAGTTTAGTTTAAAAATAGTGAAACAAATTGTAAAAACGTATTTAAAACTTATACGATAACTTCTGTAAGTTGTGTTAAGATAACAATTGAGGCGCAGGAGTGTATTAAGGAACGTTTCTTGGACGCATCTGCTCTTCCATGAATCACACACCAACTGCTTTAAATAATTCGAAAAATCAATTGCTACTAAATGCAATTAAAACTGAGTTTGCCAGTCAAAATGCAAAGAACGGGTTATCTTGTTCTCCAAGCACTTTTACAATACCTACCTTAAAAGTTGGTACTGATTTGTCCACGTTCACCGTCCTAAGGCAAACTGATCGGCAGGGTATTAGCAGTGGTGTAGTTTCTAATGAATCTAGAACGACATTAAACCAGTTTTTACTAAATCAATTAAAAGAGAAGCAAGAAACTAACGATGAAAATTCCACAGAGAACTGTAATGGGATTTTATTGCCCAAATTGCAGTTAAGTAATAATACAAACACGGATAGAACCTATTCATCAGCAAAAACCAAATTTGATATACCTTTACTTAAAACCAACGTAACTACCACGACTTCCAACACTAGCGTTGGCAATTTGTCCTATGAGTTCAACAAACTGGATTTCAACGTAACCCTTACCGTTAAGCCATCAACACCAAACATTGATCTTACTACAGCTTTAGCAACAACGGCATGCAAAGAACAATTTAAGCGTTCTTCCAAGTCAATTAATGCAAAGTCGAAAACTCAGTTAGCTAAGGATGTGGATTTTGAAATCCCTTTTATTGAATGCGATCGTCAAGATGCGTTTTCTAATAAATTTTTACTGGCCGATGTAACGAATGAACATTGTCAAACCGACATTTCTCAAGTAATTTTAAAATATAACATTGCCGAACCATCTCCTATGGGTCGTATACTAACACAACAACATCGCACCAAATCCATAACTGCACCGCCTTTGATAAATTTATCTTCATCGACTAATAGAAAAGTAAAGCATAATATTGTACCTTTTGAATTTGATACCAAATCACCGGATGATTTAATTTTGGCCGCCTTGAAACGTCCGTTTAAATGACAATTTAATATGTATATGTGTGTATTTATTTGAAAAAGAATTTTAAATTTAAAAATTTAAATATTTATCCTTTCGGAGAAAAAAAAAAAAACTAAATTTTAAAAATTTACTTTTAATTAAAAAAAGGTGCGTTTTTGTACAAATAATATACAATTTTTTTTATTCATATTTCATTAATTCATATTTACAAATGAGCGAGCTATTATGTTATTAGTTATTGTGATTCGAAGAGACATGATTTCAAATCATCTGATATCAGTGCTATCAGAAGAGGTTACAAAATCTACTGAATATTTTGCATGAGACTCTCAACAGTTAATAGCAAACACTATAGATTTAAGATTCTACAGCTTTCTGTTTCTAAAATTTAAGTATAAGCTCAAATTTGTTTAAAGTTTAAGCTTAAATAAGTCAACGTCATCTACAATGGGGCAATGTTTCGTTTATTTTTATTTTAAAAAAGAATACCTGTTGGTTAATTAATTTGCTACCTGAACAAAATGAAATTGTTTATATTGATCGCAAGGGAACAAGAGTTTATATAGTATGATGGTAACTTAGTCCCCCCCTTAGTACCCCCTTATCAATGACATACTTTTATATATGTGCCTACAAACGTTTTATGGATAAAGTCTGTGACCATGAATGAAATGAAAATCATGATAAGTAACGTTAAATTTACGGGATTGTTTCGCGACTCGAATATATGGAGGCTCTGCTAACTAAAGAGTTTACTTAGAAAACCCATGGACTTCAATGCAATCGCGTAGCAGTCGAAATGAGAAAGTAAGTAAACAACAAAATGGATCAATATTTAGCATCGTGTAAATGAGCGCATATGACACTGGATATTATCATCAAGAACGATTGGTGAGATACAGACAACAACGCAAACAAATGCATCTGAAATTAGGTTTTACAACGTCAACGAGAAAAAAATGTAAATTATATCAATTTTTAATCGTATGGCATTTTAACACAATAGTGAAACTGATTATATGTCGAATAATTGTGTCATTATTGCTGAAATGGGTAATGAATGTGAATATTGTCATGCATTAAAATTTAATAGAGGAACAAAAGGAATATTTTTTTAATAGATTCTGACCATTGTAGCTCAGATTATATGATTAGTAGTTTTTCCTTGGAAAAGAACACCAGCGGAACAATTTGTTTGTAATTTGCCATAATCATTACAATTTGTTTCTGCACTTAGAACGAGAGCACGACATATTCAGTTTGAGGCTTTTCCAATTTATCGGTGAATTATTAGATAGAAATCGTAAAGTGAAAATGATGATTTACATATATTATGTATGGAAAAAGCAGATAAGAGCTTTTTTGACGCTGCTGAGGTTTATAATGCTTGTTGAAATGTCAGTGTTGCACTTAGATAACTTTAATTAATTTTGAACTTTTGTACTTCTTTACTTGAATTAGTAACGAAACATTTGTTGGAATTTTGCCTTAAAAAAAAAAAAATAAAAAATTTACAGCTAAAAAGATTACCGACAATTTAATTTACAAGCGAAAATCAAAACTAAGTTTTTCCTCGGTTGGGTTTTACTGGCAATCTGTTTTTTTCTACATATTCTACAGGTTTAAAAGCCAATAAAAAAATTGATTTAAAAAATTTTGGTATAACATTACCCGTTACTTATATTTTATTCATGCAAAATGAATGATAGCAGGGAAAGTGCTGATTTAAATAGTAAATAAAGCCCATGAAAACGAATAAGTTTTGCTTCCGTTAAAGATCAACTTATATGCAATGAACTTCGACTTTTGAAATCAATTGTTAGTTCCTTCACTGGTTATGGGAACAATACCTCTAATCATAGAGTTTCGCACCATACAAATGCCTTATTCTATAGCACTGAACATAGTCAAGGCGAATGAATTACGCGTTGCAATATACTAAACAAGCGGATCTGTACAGCTTACATTGCATTACTAAAGCACAACTTATATGGTTTAGTAAACTGATAATTTTTCTTTCTTTTTTTTTTTGCAAAAGAGAATTTTAATTACTTTTTGTAAGTTAATATTATAATACATTTACATTTAATTAGAGCATTAATTAGCAATACTTAATACTATCGTCCCGTTTTCAAGTAATATTGCCTTTAAAATACAAACTACTTGATTTTGTTTTATTTCCATAAACATAGTTTTGCTTGTCAATATGAATATGTGCGTGCACTAATTTAAGTTGCCCAAGTACTTGCATTGCTGCGCAATAATGCAACAATGAACACAGTAGCTATGTATATTTTATTCATAGTCACCTCAGCATATAGATAAATCCATATAGATATGTGCATTAAGTCGTAATTGCAGCACAGCACACTGCTAACCCTGCAGTTGTATTTGCACTTTACGTGTATTACGCAGTGCTGGATTATATGTGCATGCGTTGTGTTCGTTCTTTGATATCGTAATTCATGTTCTCTTTGGTAAAATCTCTATGCATAAATCTTTCTTTCGGCAAATGTTGAATAAAAATAATTATTTAATAATAACTTTTCAGCGTGGGTAATAGAAAAAAAAAAACAATTTTTCTCAATATCAATTTATCATTTTTCTTTCCATCTCGAATTATCGTTGACAGCTGTTATAAATAAAAACAGCTGATAGAAAAAATGTTCATCAATTTCATTCTCATGCTATGCGTTCTTTGAAGGTAAAAGAAAAACGGTTATTAATTTTCCATGAATAATGAAAATTTGTTGAGAACTTGAATGAAACCGAAAATTTTTCATAGAAAATATGTCTAATCTAGAAATTAAAGAGGAAAGCCCTGAAATATCGTTAACAATTGGGGATGAGAGTTTCGAAATTCCTGTAATGGTGACAGCGGCTAATTATGCTTTAAACATAACGTCAAAATTAAAACTACGCCCAAAAGAAAAATTATTAAAAACAATGAAGAAATCAATGACGCGCTCGAGCCAGAAATCAGACACAACAACTTTTTATGATAAAACTTCGCCGGGTTTATTGTGTGGTGAGGTATTCGTTACGCGTAATGCCCGACGATGGAGTTTTATCTGTACATTCTGTAATAAAGGTACCCGTGATATAGGCGAATTTGTTTGCCATATTAAGTTAAAACATTTAACACAAGCCTATGATGATGATTATGATTCAACTGGAATGGAAGAATCAACACCAACAACAGATGCAACATCGAACGAAGGCCATGAGAAAAGTCAGGAAAGAGATGTAAGAAATTCGTTCGTTAACATTAACTTTAACGAAAATCATAGCAAATTACTCTCTATATCAAAAGCAAGCAATTCATAAAAGAAATTAATTGATTAATTTTTTTCAAACAAAAGGTTAAAAACCTATTTCTTTCATTGATATTGGAAAGCTCAAAGATTTTCTTATGAACAGTTAACATAAATTTTTTTTCCTATTTGTAGTATTTGGATTGTGGCAGTTATTTGGATGTTAGTGTGCATACCGAAACTGATGATATATCTGACAGTAAAAAAAAGGTTAAAAAAACTCGTAAATTATCAAAGGATATCTATGTAAATAAAGAACAACCTGCGCACCCAAAGACTATGTTAACAAAACGTGACTTTATGGATAATTCATTAAATGAATGTATCGATGATGGTGTTAGTAATGTTGCTAATACGAACGAAGACATAAATTTGCAAAAACATAAACACAAGAATTTAAGAAGCAATTACGTCGCAAACGATGAAGCAATTGAAACTACAGAGGAACCCGAACTTAAATTAGAAATCGAAGAAGTTAGCGTATGTAATGGTAATGGAATGATTGGAGAAGAGAATAATCTACAGACTGCATCTTCTGCTATTTCTTTACTTAGTAAAGTCAATGTTAATATTCCAAACAAAAACGGAAACGGTGTATTTGTGAAGCGTAATCGTAAACAGATTCGAGGACCGGCTTACTGTCAGCTGTGTAACAAAACCTTCCAGTATTATTCCCTTTATCGGAATCATATGATAAAACATTCCAATTATACACCATATATGTGTCAATTATGCAAGAAACGCTTTAAATCCAAACAGGCTATACGCTATCATATGAACACTCATTCCCGCGAAAGGAAACAATATCAATGCCAGTTATGCTCGGTTGGCTATAGTACACAAAATCAATTGATAGGGCATGTACTGAATCACGAAAGTGACACTGTGTTTCCCTGTATAGTTTGCGGTCAAATACTAAATAATAATGAAGCGAGAGAATTGCATTTGAAAAGTCATACAGAGGAAAGACCATTCGCTTGTGATGTTTGCAATAAACGTTTTCGTTTGCGTCATCATTTGGTTCATCATTTAAAATTGCATTGTTTATACCGTTGTGAATTTTGTAAAGAGGAGTTTTCAACATCACAACCAACACAACGTCCTTACACATGCCCGCAATGTGAAAAATCACCTGAATTGCAAGAAAAAGTTAGAAAAAGAAAAGCAATTTTTAGTAAACCAGTTAAAATAAATCCCTTAGAACTATACGAAACTGCCGTGCCCCCTCAACTACTACCCGCTGCGGATTTGGGTGAAATGATAACAGATGACGAAGAACGTTCCCAATCAAATGATTTGCTAATAGCAAATAGTAATGGCAGGAAAAAACGAGCAGCTTGTAAATACTGCCCGCGAAGTTATACGCATTCCAGTACGCTTAACCATCATATACGACAAAAGCATCCAGAAATGTTGTAAAGAAATTATTATCAACGGAAGATAAAGACCCTGGGACTTGATTATATAGTCGAAAAATGACAAGTACGCTACAAATAAACTCAACGGAATATTGGCTGTTTTTTTTTTTTCTTTTTTTTTCTTTTTTTTTAAATACAACTATCGTACACATATTTCTTTTTTTGTTTTAAATTTTAATTCTTTGAATCTGAAATATAGTAATTTTGTAATTTTGTAATTTTGTTTATAACGCCTGGGTATATGCTTGAAAGAGCTTCTGCTTTTTTTAAAATTATTAGTGTCAAACAAACGAGGAAAATACGACATAAAATACGAATTGTTTTCTATTAAATTTATAAAATAATTGCCAGAGCTGCTAATGATAGGCAAAATTTTAGAATTATTTTCAGAAATACGCTATAGCAATATAATTAAATCTTGCAAGATTGATTGCAAATTTCTTCAAAAATGTTAACCGTAACTATCCTGTTCGGACATACTGACATGCACCTAATTAAGAGAAACAAAAATTATCTTTCCATAATTTACTGGTTAATATTTGAAACTATGTCGGATCTCTGCAATCGTTTTAAATGCCTGTTGAAATAGGCTAAAGATTTCATTTCATAAATCTTCTCTTTAAACGTGATTTATTAGCCGTTGTTTGTGGTTAAAGTATTTATTTATATTAGTTAAAGTATTTTATTATTTAAAATATATACGAATTCTATAATATATAGAATGTACGGAATACAATAAAAAAAAGTGCAATAAGAATTTCAACTGTAACTTAGGAATGGGTTTGTAACGCTACCATAGCATTTACAATTTGATAACTTGTGTTTGAATAAAAGTTAATGGAACTTCATACAAATTTAAAACGAAATTTATTTATTTGTTTTATTCCATTATAGAGGAAAGATTATTATTATTTGCTTATTTAATAAGTTTATAGAAGAATTAAATTAAAAATAAATAAAAGTTTATTTCTTTATTTATTATCCATGTGTATATAAATGAATTTACAAAATATGATTAAAAGTCGCCTAGAAGAACTAAAATCATATACGCCTGTTGATGTAATAATTAGAAAACTGTTCCAAGAGGAAAAATATTTAGCATAATGAACCATTTGTAAACTAGATGAACACTGCTAGTGATAGTAATAAAATTAAGTTTAAGTTTAGGTGTCAACGGCCATTGGTGTTTGGAAAGAGAGATGAACTCTTGGAATCATGTCGGCTCTTCAAATATTCAAATATCGTCAAAAAGTGTTCGTTAATTTTCGAAGAGAGAAATTCATATGGAATGTGACGAAGGGAAAAGAAATCATTACAAAAAGTATAGCAGGCATATTCAAGTACATTCATAATAATGTTTGGTATGAAAAAATTAATTAATCAAAAACTGATTTATTTAGTTAAAAGAATTTAAGAAAAATCACTAATAATCGATACTCAGAAAGTGTAAATAACTTCTTTAACTATTAATAGATGAATTTGAGTTTAAATTTTTCGAATTAAAACCAATTTGTCAAAATCGAAAATTAATTCACTCAACTTATCTAAAAGTCCGACTCCAAATTGCAAAGTCCATATATTAGGCTGGGGAAAAGGTAATCCATTGTTTTCCAATTCGAAATGTTAAATAGAGTCCTGAAGTTCTTATAAGATTGGATGTATGACCTTTTCCCCAACCTAATATAAGTAAAAGGGAATGTTTAGAAGTGTTTGTTAGTTTATGCAGGAAATGATTTCAAATATTAGTTTGGGGAAAAGGTAATCCATTATTTTCCAATTCGAAATGTTAAATAAAGTCCTGAAGTTCTTATAAGATTGGATGGATTACCTTTTCCCCAAACTAATATATCTCAAACAATGTTTAGATTTATATCGAACGAACCGATCTTCGGTTTGTCTTGGAATCAAATGTCATATACAATCTAATAGCAACAATTCAGCGCAATTTGTATATAACTTCCTGTCTTAGTGATTTTTGTTTAAAAAAATTAGTCTCTTTGTATTTTGCAGTGTTAAAAAAAATTACAAAAATATTAAACTAATAAGAAAGTTTTAAATGCTTTAGATCGATCGTCTTGTTAGACGTTATTGTATTAGTTGGTCGGTCAAGATAATTTTTACAGATGGCTTTAAAAGGTTACACCACTGCAAGAGCCCAAAAAAAAAAAAAAAGAAAAAATGCATATTTTTAACATATTTTTTTCTTTTTTTT
>KK351174.1:290325-305011 GCA_000671755.1 Glossina brevipalpis | reverse complement strand
AAAAAAAAAAAAAAAAAAAAAAAAAAAAAAAAAAAAAAAAAAAAAAAAAAAAAAAAAAAAGAAGAAAATATCAGAAAATGTTTTATTCTCTGTGATTGAAAGTCCCCGCAGACGTATGTAATAAAAAAAGCCTTAAAGAAGACGATTTTTTATGTATAGGCGCGGTTTCCTTTGTTTCTTATGTTTTGAAATCAGAAAAATAGACAATTTTTAAAAGCGATTTTAATAGAAATTTCAACTATTAATTGTATTTTAGTTATAATTGTTTTTAATTTCAAATCAATCGCGTTAGGGACAACGGTTTCCTTATTTGATACTAATTTCTTTTCTTTTTTTCTTGTGTGTTCATTAACATTTTACAATAAAACTACTTGAACAAGAATATGTATATACCTTGATGGTTCAAAGGCGTAGTGATTTAATTCAAAATTAAAATTGTATTTTTACGATAAAGAAAATCCTTGAATCCTTTAAGAGTAATAGACAATGACAGAGTATATAAATTTAAATGTTGTTCCTCTTTCTGGAAAAATGATTAATTCAGGACAGTGCGCATTTCCAGATGGCGTTTATCGAATTGTGTGTGTGACCAATAGAATGAATGTAATTAATAGACTTGTAATTGGGGGGTGGTGGATATAAGCTTAATATCAACATTTACTCAAAATCATCTTAAGAACTAATTGATTCAGAAGAATATCATTTAACAATATATATTCAACATAATACATATACACATGCATACATACATACATACATACATACATACATACATACATACATACTTACATATAACATACATAGCCTCTTCTCTTATGTCATACCTTGAGTATACATAAATAATTATATGTAAAGAATTTATATATATTTTGTTTTCTTTTTTTAATTACTTTTAAATTTTAATAAATTTAAACAAAAAAAAAAAAAAAAAAAAAATTTTTAAAAAAACAAAAAAAAAAAAAAAATAAAATAAAATTGAAAAAAAAAACTATTTTTTATGAATATACATACATACAAACATTGAATGTTGTAAGCAAATCTAAAACAAAAAGCAAAACAAATTTTCTCCATGAACAAAAATTGAACCTACAAATTATACCTACATACATACTTACATGTATATGAGCTAAAAATACAAACTTTTTTTAAATAAACTTAAGTGTTTAAGAAAATACTTATTCGTATATATAATGCTAATAGCATTGCACACACACACACACACACACACACACACACACACTATATATATATATATATATTTATATAGCCACACGCATATACACACACATTTACATCTATATAAGAAAAGAAAAAAAATCCCCTTTACCCTCCTCAGAAAAGAGAAAAAATTTTATTAATTATATTCGTAATTATTGTATAACAAAAAGTAAAATTAAAAAGAAAAACAAATAAAAAGATAAAAAATTTCTAATAAAAAACAAAAAAAAAAAATAAAATAATAAAATTTGTACTATTTATTGAATAATAGTGAAATAAACTTTTCTTTTTAATATTTGTTTTCGTTTTTCTTTTCATATTGTGGCTCTCCTATATTCAATTTTAATTATGTCTCGCGACATTTATATCAATTTCTTTCGATTTCTTAACTTGTTCAAGCAGACCTAAGTATCGTATAATCGTAAAACAGTGCCCGCTTCGAACACACATTTCTAAATTTTTTAACTATTTTTTTTTTTTAAACTAAAATTAAAATTAAGTAAAAGAATTATCGTCCTTTCGATTATACGTAAGTAATTCGACCGATCATTATGAAAAAATTAAAATCATTGTAAATAGTTTTTTTTTAATCAAAATTCACTTTCGATTCAACACAAAACTTTACACGCTTTGGCTTCAATCTACAATTATTATTGTAATCATACCCCCCGGTAGGCGGAAAATGGACAAGAACAATAAATTCAAATCGGTTTAGAAACGGGAGAATATTACTGCTTTGCATAAGAGACAAACACAGTTACAACACAAATGAGAAGAATTTAAGAATTTAATTAAGAATTTAAAGTCTCAATAAAAGGATGCAACGAGATAAACAGATATTGAAAGAAGAACTCTTGACGAGAAGCCAATAATAACTTCTCTCTTCGAACAACTAGTAAAGAAGATAGCGTTTGTTAGACCGAAAAGCGAAAAGAATGAATCGATGAGAACTATATGAACAACGAATGGTTCTATAACTTTTACACATAAAGCAAAAGGTGTATTAAATTCATAACGCATTGGAATAGTCATCAGACAACAATGTAAATAGCGAAAGTAATTGTAG
Organism: Glossina brevipalpis; assembly: GCA_000671755.1. Classification (NCBI taxonomy): domain Eukaryota; kingdom Metazoa; phylum Arthropoda; class Insecta; order Diptera; family Glossinidae; genus Glossina; species Glossina brevipalpis. The sequence goes on along the minus strand of KK351174.1, from coordinate 302,727 downwards.
TTGTTTTGATTTACTGTTTCCCTGTTGGAAGATACAATTATCTAAGAAAAGCAAATCTGTGTGTTGTTGTTGAAACTTTTATCTTTCAATCTCTTTAGATTAATCGCAAAAATGAAAGAAATTAGTTCACTCATTTGCCCGGCAAATTTTTTGCTTTTGCATTTATTTTTTTTTAAAATCGGATTTAAAAATTTTTGTATTAAATTTGAATATAAGATAAATCGATCCATGAATGTTAACTAGACCAATTATCAAAAAAACTCTTATAAAATAATCACCTACGGGATGCCGCAATTTTTTATAAAGATCTGAAGATTGAATTGCAATCTGTACAATCTGTACAGTATGTGAATGCACCAATTGTCGTAACATACAGATGTACATATATATATATATATATATATATATATATATATACCTCGATTTTCTTGTATAGGTAATAAAGACTCGCATCTATAAGTTTACTTCTTTTTCATCCTACACTAATATTTTCATTTATAACTATATTTCATTCATTACAATATTTTGGTTATAACCTTATTTATTAATTATTAAAAAAATAAAAAAAAAATTCATTTTTTGGTTATTAACAAGCTCATAGCTCAATTTTATTCATTAAATTCAAAAATTAATGAATAAGTCACCCCCCCAGAGTGTATGCCTACCTCAGAGGAAAACAATTGTAACAATTTTGGAAAAATAAATCAAATTTCATTCTTATCGAATATATAAATTTACGATCTTTTTAACAGATATTTGAATTTGAACTTTAATCATTTTTTGCATCTCAAGTATGATTTCAGTTGATCCGCACTTCTTTTAATACATAATACTCAGAGCTTGGTCGGTGAGTGAATATTACTATTATGTCGCAGAACGAATATATTATTTGTTGTTTAGTCCAATAAAATAAATTCTTATATCAAGCATAAAAAAATGAATATTGAGTATTAGTTTTTAAAGCTATAAGCTTTGATTTTCTTCTTCAGAAAAATTAGATTAGATTAGATTGATTAATCTAAACTCGTCATTTTGATATAAGAGTACATTTTTTTAATTTAATTCATGTTCTCCAGGTACTTTTAGAATATTTTTTTTAAGTCGAGTTAAGGAAATCTGGGCGGACGATTGCAAAGTAAGATTTTCTCCGCAACAGAAAACTGAAGGAAGAGTATCTTTTTCAAGTATCCTCTGGTATGTCCCGATTGAGTGACGAAGGCAAGCTTTTGCAATTGTTTTAACTTGACTTTAACAAAGCTAGTAAAAAATATTAGCGAAAAATTAAAATTAACATTTTTTTTGAATATAACAAGTAATGTGAGTAACAGGCGGTATTTTTTTAGGCACATTTCACAAATTTTCTCTTACATTTTCTTTTCAATGAATTTGAGGTCAACTTTTTGCAGGGTATCATCCATATATTACGATCCGAGAGAAACAAATATCGGTTTTATAGCAGTTAATATATTTCCAAAAAAATCAATATGACTCGACGATATTCAAACATTTCAAGTTTATCTCTGCAGATGGGTGAGAATATTTCTTACTTCTTTACATCTGAGAGACGTGATCATCTTAGGATTTTATAAAATTTTCAAATAAAATGTATTCGTTTTTTTTTCTTTTTTTTTTTTTGGTATTTTTTTTGGTAGGTCCTTTCTTTATTAGTTGGTTTTTCATGTAAAGACAAAAAAAATTCTAAGTAATTAAGATCGACTAAGACTTTACTTTTAGCAGAATGTTTCTTTAGGGGTCTACAATCAAAATATTACAAAATGGTAGGAAATAGAAAAAGCGAAAAATATAAAATAAACTAAAAGCATTTAAGGCTGTTTTCATTATGCCAGGCAGCAGTTAAGATTAGCCTTCTGATTATAATGAGAATTTTGTAGATTTAATTGAACAATAAACTTCAGCCATCCAATGCTAAAACGAGTTTGACGACGTTAGGAAAAGGAGTACTTGGGTATGTAGCCCTTTTACCCATAACAGTACTGAATGTATATTTCTACGTTTTAATTCTTATTATTCTCACTTAAATCAAATGTGAAAATCTACTTATAAAAAAATTTTTTTTAACGGATTACTATTTTTAATTCAGTTATCGTTACTATCTATTGTTATTTCATATACAAGTTCATCACCCAAATCCTCATCTTCGCCTTCTTCGTGTGATACGATCTCTATAAATTTCTGATCAATTAGCATTTCTTGTTGATCATTATTACCGAATAGTTCTTTGATATCATCCTCAGTTATAATTTGTACATGTTGTACTTCGGTATTATCAGCACCGACTACGTCCGCTGTTGCCTCTTCTTCCTCTTCCATTTGTTGCTTTCGCAATAGAGTTTCTTCTTCCAGTTTACGTCGGGTATTATTACGGCATTGAATGGAACGTTTATGGGCATCAAAATAATTGATATCTGTAAACTCTTCGTGACAGATATGACACTCGTAATGTGATTGATGGAGATGCATTTGCTTGCGATGGCGTGCCATTTTATGAGCATCGCGGCACTGCATGCCACAGAAAGGACACACAATCATTCGACGTTTACCCATATGCACGGCCCGTACGTGTTCTTGTAAGGAAAAGTTTTTATAGTACGATTTCGGGCAGTGTTCACATTGGAAACGGCGTTTTTTTTCGTGTGTCGACTCTCGATGTCTTTTCAACTGCGTATTCTGAGCAAAGGTCTTACCGCACACTTCACAGATGTGTTCTTTTTCTTGATGACGCCGCTGGTTATGTACCCTTAAATCTTGTTTGGTGGAAAAATAAAGCTTACATAATTCACACACATATGGCCGAATGCCCATATGACGTCGAGCATGTCCAGCCAAATATTTGCAATCTTTATATGTTTCCTCGCAGTAAATGCACTGATAACGATTTGTACCGGGTACCACATGTGTTTTTAAATGTTTGGCTAATTTAGTACGATGCATAACATCGGGGCAGATACCGCATTCTACGGGTAATTTCTCATCAGCTTCAGAACCTGATATAGAAAACTCGACGATAGGCGTGCCATCTGGATCGTAATCTACTATGCATGCAACAAGTTCATCAAATAACATATAACGGCGCGGGCCTTCACCTATCATCTTACTAATTTTTTCTTCGGCCTTAATTTGTTGCTGTAACGCTATTCTGGTCTCCTTTTCTGTTTTTAAGCCTGCCCGTTTATCACCATTTCCATTAACAGCTGCTGATTTATCAGGTAAGACAAATTCTGCATCTTCACTTAAGGTGCCAGTTTGTGTTAAAAACTCAATTTCATGTACTTCATTAGCCTCTTCGAAACCATCTTCAAATTCGCTTTTCATTACAAATTGCCCAGCACTTGTATGAAAATCACCGTCCTCTAGACAAACGGGTTTTACATCTATCTCCGTAATCGCATTTGAATCCACCGTGTTTGTATCGTATTCTGTTTCTTCTTCCAGTTCTTCAACTATCTCGTAATTTTCATCACAGTTTTGTTGCTGGTAGACCATTTCATCTTCGGGGTCATCCTCGACTTCAATGCAATCTCGCAATTCATATTCAATGAATTCATCCATGTCTTCGTGAGAGGCGGTATCACACATTTTATCCTCTACTATCTTCTTTCTTAAATATAAAAAGTAATTTCCTTAAGAGTTAATATTTAACGCTATAAAAGTTAGAGATTTACAATTCTTTACAGAAAAACTTTATTAGGAAAAATTATGCGCGTTTCTCTTGATTTCTTTTCCTTCTAAATGTCGAAAATTATATTTCTAGTGCTAGAGTTGTCAACGTTTCTCATTTGTTGTTGAATATATTGAACAATTCACAATAACAGTGAAATAAATATTGTAGCTACTCATTTATTTCATAAATTACTGACAGATAAAAACATAAATATGTCGTTAGAAAATTAAATGAAAGTATAATTATTAATTTATCGCAAATTGGGAAATTGTTTGATTCGGTCGATTCAATCAGGTTCATTCCATTCTCTTGCCTGCTTATAATGTTTTTAAGATGCGACATTGATATGAAAAGCTAAAAATTAGAGCTTGGGATTTTTTCTTAAACGAATTTTTAGAAACGGTGATCGTTCGCGCTAAGATAATCTCAAAGAAACTGATGGTTTGTTGCATTATTCTGTGTAAAAAGTAAATAAAAATAAAATATTTTCGTTTAAAGCATTCAGTGCTTGTTGCAGTGCCTATATTGCGGACCTTTTGAGTTTTTTGGAAATAGATACAAAACGTACCACAAATATCATGTATAAAACGTAAGTAAATTTCATCTATGAGAGTAATTTAAGTTAATATATTACCAAAATTTCGTTTTCATTAAAGGATTATTCTTCACTAAATCGACGTGAACATCTCTAACCATAAAAGTATTGATGCATAAAAAAGTTCACAATCAATTCTCTGAATCATTCAAAATTAACAAATTGGTTTACGTGGTTGTTTTATTTGGCGATGGTGAGTGTCTACGATTGGTTTCATTTTTTCATGTGATTCGTTAGCGAACGGAAACTATTTCATAATTTTTTAGGTATTTATTTTCTTGTACGAATTTAATTACATTCTAACTTAATATGATTTGCTTGTTACAAGAAATTTTTCTAACTAAGTAAATCGTCTATATTATGCAGTCTATTAGAACTCAATCATCATCATGATCCATGGCAGCGATTTCGTATAATAATTGCTGTTCAGCTTCCACTTTCTCATGTTCATCTATTCCCATGGCATCGTCTTGATTGCCTTCTTCATCTTCTTCCACTATTTCAGCATGCATGTCATGCGTAACTTCTTCCACAACAACTTCTTGCTCGTATTGCTGAGAGATGCTTGATTGTACATTTTGTTGCTGTTGTTGCTGCAGAAAATCGTCATCGTTCTCCTCTTTCATCTGAAAACAATTATACTCCGGCTCCTGTTCGTGTTCAAATTGACGTTTCAGTTTTTTACGGCATTGTAAAGAGCGTCGGTGAGCATCAAAAAAGTCGATATGATTGAACTCCAAGCCACATGCCCGGCATTCAAATGTACTCTGATTTAGATGCATTTGTTTCCGATGTTGAGCCAATTTATGCGTATCCTTGAAATGCATATCGCAGAAAGGACAATCTAACAATCGGCGATCACCATAATGTACATTGCGTACATGTTCATTTTTGGCATATTTTCGCAGAAAGCGTTTACCGCAATGTTCACATTCATAATTCCGTTGTTGTTCATGCACCAAAAGCCGATGATGTTTCAGTGAAGTATTTTGGGCAAATGTTCTACCGCAATGCTCGCAAATATGTTCTTTAGCCAAATGACGTCGTTGTTCATGCACTTTCAAATCCTGTTTAGTGCAATAGTACATTTTACATGGAACGCAGACATACGGTCTTATGCCCATATGTCGGCGTGCATGTCCAGCTGCATACGCACGTGTCACGAAGTCCTCTTCACAGTAAATGCACATATATCTCTTCGTACCGGGTTTAATGTGACTTTTTAGATGGGCATCTAACTTTGTACGATGCATTATATCTGGACACACGCCACACTCAACTGGTAAACGTTCCAATTCCTTATCATCAGCTACCATAGAAAATTCTACATAAGGAGCACCATCTTCCTCATCGTAATCTACAATTTCTGCACATATGCCATCGAATAAAAGGAATTTTTTAGGCACTTTTGGAAGATTTAGACGTTTACGTTTCTCTTCCAAATCGGCTCTAAGTTGAGCGGGAGTTTTTTGTTCTGGTTCGTCCACCACTACCTCCTCATGTTGAAAAACCAATTGATCGGCAGATTCATCTTCGAAGATTTCGTTTACTTCCTCGACCAAAACCATTTGGCCGTCATTTGTTAAGATCATATTTTCAGTGTTATTAGTTGATCCCACTTCCATATTAATTGCCGTATCGTTTTCATTAGATAGTAGAATGTAATTACCTTGTCGATCATCACGGCCCAGATTGTCGTTGTCAGCAAGAACTACATAGTTGGAATCATCAATTGCGATGTACTCCTCCACTTCACCATTAATAATTGATTCCGGTCCACTCATTGCTTTTTGTAATTGTATTTAAATATTAAAACAACAAACAATATTATATTGGTTGATTTTTCAGTAAAATAGACAGAAGTTAGGAAAATTTTACCAACGCTGCCTTACGTCAGTGATGTAGCAAACTAAAATGATTCATTGTGTATTAGCGTATAAATACGACTACTTGAAGGAAAGAGAGATGTATAGAGGGAAGTAATCGTTTCTGTGCCAGATTTACTCATTTACGAATTTCTATATTATTTTAATATATCAGGTTGTTTTCTTTCTTTAATTTAATTCTTGCCAGTTGTTGATGTATTTGCGGTTTTTACTTTTCTTCCTTTTTATTTTATATGTGTAAGTTTAATTATATTTGTATCGCGTTTGTAATGTTGCTACTTTCGATTGTTTGCTAAATACATCAAAAGTAATCATTTGGTTAATTGAAAAGACAACCCTGTTCTTTCGCTTTGTTTACAAGTGATTTTTTTTTCAATTTGTATGTGATTTTTAAAGCTTAATAAAAATTAAGAAACCTCTTCGATTTTTCTTTTTATAAATGAACTGCTTTGAAGGTTTCCTTCCATTAATATGAAATATGAAATAAGAATTAACGGAACATATATATTTTGGCTAACTGTAATTACAATAGAATAGTTACATATCTACCACTTCAGACTAATAGAACAAAGTAACAAATTAATGCAATATAGTTATTAATTTCTTGAATCTTTAATAAGAATGTTAAAAAATAATTTATAGAAGTATTTTCACTTTTGATTAAATGTAACCATAATTTGTAGACTAAAGAAGAATCATAAGTAAAATCGTAACAAAAGAAATTGATGTTCGATATGGATTTAAGTCTTAGTTTCCTATATCAATTTATATTGGAAGGAGAAATGTGTTCAATAAAGGATGATAATCATCATGTCTGGTTATTTATAGAAAATAATATTTGAATTTATGAAATTTGAAGTGTATGGTTTTATAACGTTTACAAACGCTTCATAAATTAAAAATTTATATTTATGTTCTTCGCTTTCAAATGTAGTCTAATGAGATTGAAAAAAAAAAAATAATTGATGCCATTAATTGTTCTTTTTTGTTCTTTTCTTTTCAAAGGAAAAAAATCAAAAAATAGTTAGTATGTAAAGATTGCTTAACCAATTCCCGATATTCACACAAATAAAAGATATGTACTTCTATTCGTAAAATGATTTGATAAATTTACTAAAAGGTCTAATAAATAGGTATTAACTAATTTTGATAATCATCATTATTCAAGTCTAGGAAAACAGCAAGTCATTTCTTTTAAGACTCATTGTTCTCTTTGCAATATTGACAAACTTGTATCGAATATTTAATAAAATATACGTATTCTGGATCTTGATCAACGTAAATGCAGAGGAAATTTATATACACACTCTGTCTAGCTGCTGTTGCAATTATGATTAGGATTTCGAAATTTTGATTTTTCTAAAATTATTCCTTTTTATCTTTTAGGCTTCGAGAGAAATTCATTTAAAATCAGCATTCTTTTGATAATTTTCCCATATTTTACGTTATCAAATTTTTATGATGTCTATTCGAAAAAATGTGAAACAATTTTCACGTTCTTCTGTAGAATTAATTTGATAATTTTTAGGGAATTCTTGTACAGTCCAAAATAAATGATAAGACGATGAATGTATTTTAACTTTTCAATCAAGTTTTTATTTAGTAAATATAAAGAGATCGTTGAAGTGTAGTCTGATAATGTGGACACAATATATGACTTCTTCCTTTTGCGAGGTTTTGCTTACTTTGTTTGCATTTAAATCTAACAGATTAGTATTTGGCGATAACGCATAATTCACGATGTTCATCCATTATCAGCAAATGTATTGTATACTTTACCAAAGATTTTACCATAGATTGCGAAACTTTTCTTGACATCGGCTACAATTACTTTCTTACGTTACGACACGCTATCCATTAATTCATCGCTTATGATCCACATCCCTTAAATATTATCGAGAATAGGTTCATATATCATTTAGAAATTGAAATTCTCTCAATTAATGATTTTAGAGCTAGATCGCCATCACTTTATAATCGATCATTAGTCATAGCTTCTATAACTTTCTATCATGCAAGATATGTACGGAATTCCGTGGCATTGGTTTCTGCAATTTTGTTATAGAACGAGGTTATTAAGTCAAAAGAAAAACGCCTTGTGACTTGTGTCACAAATACACCTAATCCATCTAATACCACACCCCACTCTCGCTTCTTTGATGATGTGATGATTATTAAGTTTTCTGTAAAGGAAGAGCAATCACGGTTAAGGGCTTTGCTATTGCTTTATTTCCAGTGATTTGTTATTCTTATGGGCCGTTTCTGTTTATCTATCTAAAGTGTTATTGAAAATTTAAGTCAATACCAATACCTCAATGTATCAAGAATTGATGAAAATTTTCCGTCCGCTTTAGTTTCTATTAAATTCCTACGAAGTAAAAATATGATTGTTATATGATAAGAGAGCATTTTTTTTTTGAAAGACAATAATACATTCAAGTAATTTGTTTTAATATCGAAATTTATTTATTTCGATATTCAGCCACAACTTATACATATGTATATCAACAGCTGATTTATATTTACGTACGATAAATTGTGATTAAAGATATTAATTATTATTATTTGTTAATTATTAAATATTAAATTATAGGTAATAAACTCAAACTGATATATATATATGTTTCCGATAAAGAAATCAAAGAAATAAATAAAATGGAGAATTAAGAACAAAAGTTACGAAACTTGAAATCATATCCAATTCAAAGAAATTCAAGAAATAAAAAATACAGATATAGTTAAGTATTGACGAAAAAGGTTGGGTATAGAGACGTTTTAACTGATGCTATAAAATACGATCTACATTTGAGAAAATGAATGGGACAAAGAGAATACACGCGTTTTATATTATTCAAATCTCTAGTAGTGCTTTTAATGGATCGAGTAGTGAGGTGATAGTTATTTCTAAATAAATTATCTTTAACTAGCGAATAACGCTGGAGAGCTCTTCAATGAACATTCAGGTTAACTTCGTTGAATCTTCGCATCGCAATCGATTTTGTTATTCAGTGACTTGACCGCAAAGATTACGCTTACGATGCGTGTACGTCTCATAAGCGGATAAGCAATAATCTACACTTGCACGGTGGCATGTCATGATTTGGATACCAATCAAAACCTTGGAAACCGAACAGCAAGAATTGTTTCTGAAGGGATTCGATAGAGTCAATATAAAACTGATAAAACGAACGCCACACTTTTGATTATTTTAATAAAACTCATAAATAGCGGCTTAGTACGGATGTACGGATAAGGCAACTTTTTCGACCATTATATCAAACACTCAATGGGTAAATTAAAGCGCAACCGACGGAGATAAATCAAAGATCAAAAAAAGGGGATAGATTATCCAAAGGGACCTGATAAATGTAACGGGTTACGTGTAGAGGTAGGTGTACATCTACTTATGCGACTTATGCGTTGTTTGGTCGTTTTGCACGTTTGACTAACTATCGATTTAAGATATGATGAATCCATGTTCCACCTATTGTCGCATATCGCTGGAAAAAAACTTTTTTTATTTCGCCTAAACAGCTCCAAACAGTGCATTGAATTGTGATCAAACACAGTACCCACTTCGCACGGAGCTTTTTTTATGGATAAATATTCATGCAAAATAGTAAAGAACACTGCCTTCTGATACCATTAAAGTCTTAACTTAAGTCTCTCTAATGCAAACTCACTTTTCGGTCTTCCAAAACGATTAGTTCATTCTTCTTTTTGTGTTTCTGAAGCAAACTACTGAATTCGGGTGATCAAAGCGGGATCAGCATTATTCGTGTTTGTAGAATTTCGCTTAAAGTCAACAATCCACCGACACATTGATCTATTCAACGGAGTTGCCATTTCAAGTCGATTCTTGGTCTTAGTACTTTTTCCCATAAAAAAGTAACGTTTTATCAACACACGAAATTCAAATTTATTGATTGTTTTGAAAATTAGAAAAGTGATGCCATTAAAACAACTGTAACTTGTCAATTAACGATCGGAATGTCATGAAATTTTCACATATTTCGTTTGAATTATGGTTGATAATACTATTTAAAAATCAAATAAATTTGTCAATAGTGGGCGAAATCTATACATGATCTTACGAACTTATTGAGTTATGTATTAAAAGGCAAAGAGGAATAGATTGGATCCAAGTGGATGCCTTAAGTAAGGCTCTGAACAGACAATAATATCTGTTGATATATGACAAACTTAAATGAAACATTTCGAATTTTACGCTTTAAATACGAAGTAAACCAAAAACCAACTCAGAAATAATAAGAGGGGAAGCCCCCAAAAATGTAAGTGTCCAAATTAGTAGATTGTGATTAATCCTATCAAACGCTTTACTAAAGGTTTCGAAAATGATTAGAAAAAACCATTTTGTATTGTATTGAACATAAGAGTTCGAAACGGTTTGTAGATGTAGACCATATTTTGATGATTCGATATTAAGTAGATTATATAGTTGAGAATTCAGGGGATATAATTGATCTCTTAAAAATTTTAATAACACACTAAGTTTAAAAATGTCTCTGTGTGTGTGTGTAGTTGATCAATTATGAACAAGGGGAATAGGATGAAAGTGCTTTCTTTCATATTGTTAAGACGAATTCTACTACGAAGGGATTAATTCAAAGAATAAGAATTTCTCGGTAATTTTGTCAACGCGTACTTGAATATCAAATCTAGACTTTGATAGGAGATTGGTTGGAATTACAAAAAATATGAAATATGAAATATATGAAACGAAGAATAATTGAAATAAAAATAAATTTAGCACCACTAAACTTAATAGAAATAAAATGAGATACGCATGCGTAGACGTAGACTACATAGTTTTAAAAAGTTTAAATTTATAGAAATCTGTCGAACCAATTTGAATATATATTTCAAATTTTATACAATCTATGTAAAGTTTCCTGATTTTTTTTTAATGTCCACTTATTCGACCCATAGTACTTGAAGTTAATATTTTGTGTTGACATTTTAAAAAAGTATTCATCTCAAGATTCGTAATTAAATATTTATTTATTTATTTATTTATTTATTTATTTATTTATTTCATAAAATATGTAAATAAATTTACAGCATATAATTGAAGAAACGGAAGGTAACTTAGATCATATACATATGTGCCCTTGTTCGTCCTTTTCTTTTTTACATTCTACATACATTTTTCCTTCTTTTAAAAGGAATATTTTTGGTTTGGTTTTCTTTTTTTTTTCTCTGCAACTCATTGGAAAAACACGCACTGTAAACTCATAAAAAATTATGTATGATACCCTGAACGTAAAGTATAACGTAAGCGAAAGTGAATGCCATAAGTGATTTCCAAAACGTCTTTAAGATAGATGCTAATCCCCTCTCGTTCTGATCAGAGCTACCGCAAATTATTGATATCGATCGTGTTAAGTTTTTTTTTCCGCCTCCAATCGGTATTAGATGAGTACGATCAACGATCCGACTTATCTTAGCATTAATTATAGTAATTAATGATTAATGCTTTAAAAAATTATAAATTTAATTTTTCGTAAAATTCTTCTGCTTCTGTAAGTATTTGAAATTTGAAAATTCTTTGAACTACTTGCGATTTAAATGGTTTATCGTTTATTACCTTATGGTTCACAAGTTTGTTGTTTTTTTGTGTTTGATATTTCTTAATGTTACTTTATAAAAACATTTTAATTGTAAAGTAACTTTCGCAATTTTTTTTTAAGACTATTTTTTATTTTTTTTTTATTTTTTATTTTATTTTTTTTTTTTTTGGTTTCTAGGTATGGGAATATGTTCTGTTTTCTACATATGGAGAAGTTTTGCATATATTAACCTACTTTGGAATGCTGTTAAGTTTTGTAATACATTTGTTGTTGTTGTTGTTGTTGTTGTTGTTGGCTTGTATTCTATATCTATCTATGTATTATCAAATGAATCATTTAATTAATTAATACTGATTTGAATAAGCATCAATGTTCATTAATTATAATTTAGAGAATATAAGCAATCAACACTACTACTACTACTACTACTACTACTACTACTACTACTACTACTACTACTACTACTACTACCTGGAATATCTATGTCTTTGCTTATCTCTATGCAAACGCACGCCAAGATAGATATGCAAATTTATTACAAATTTCAGTTTTTTTTTTTTTCTTTTTAATATGTATTTTGTTAAATTTTGACCATTAGTCAAACGGTCATTCATTTACGCCTTTAGTGTTTCCTATTCATTACCGTAG
>KK351174.1:236338-255810 GCA_000671755.1 Glossina brevipalpis | reverse complement strand
TCAAGAAAAATTCTCTTCAAAATTTTGATCAGTCAATCAATATAATTTTTTTTTATTATTCCTAACGAACACAATCTTGCAAAGTGTGTGCAAAAATTTTTTTAAAAAAAAAACTAAAACTACTCTCTGGTGCATCCCCATCCATCCATCCATTCATCTCACTTACTCAAATGCTAGACTTAAAATATCTTTATAGTGTATTTTCAAATAATTTATTTAAAATTATTCAAATTTTATTTACATAAAAACTATCATACATTGTGGTGTTGGTTTACTTTATCCAAAAAAATCTATTTAATAAATAAATTAAGTTAAAAATTAATTTAAAAATTTATGAAAGCAAAATTTTTTACAAAAACCAAACAAATTCCCGTTATTGATAATATAGATTATGTTAGACTATAAAAACATTATCTGCCTTTCAGGCCTTTTTTTTTCTTTGCATTGCGAACTAAGGACTGCGCTTAATCAATCAATATTTCATTAGAGAAAGTTTCCTATTTATTCTAAAGATTCTAAAGATTTAAATAAAAATAAACTTAATAATAATAATAAAAAAAACTCTATGACATTAGTCCAGAATTAATCTAGAAAGTGAAAATTGTATTTTAAAACGACAACGACAACAACCCATGAAACATTTAAAAATCAACGTTTAAGACGCATTTCAAAGGCAGGGAGTGTTTGACATTTTACTTACGTTTGTATTGAACTGGATTACTAATATAAAGTATCAAATGAGGAAAATAAAAAATGTTTACTGTTTCATGCTAAAGATATCTCAATTACCTGCGGTAATATATTGATTTGTGAGAAAGTTTGTACAAAATTTCTCAGTAAGCACGCATGATCTTTTTTGTATATAAATTGTCGTTGAAATGAACGTGTCGAAGCAAGTATGCTTGAAATCCTTCATTGTAAACATTCTAAACAGTAATACCAGTAGTACTACAATATTTTTTTTTTTTCATCGTCTCGCCCTCATCTTCATTTTTATAAGAACATAACTTGAACTTTCTCTCAGCATTCATGTGTCCAAGTTAATACAATAGGCTTTGATCTGTCCTTCAAACCGACTCAAGTCTCTTGGAAGGTTAAAAATTTCTATGAACTTTGCTAAATTTCTGATTTGTATTTTTGGATGTTCCGAACGAAATACCGAATATTGCTGGCCCCCTTTATCCTTCAGCTTTCAGATACAGGAAAAAGCCCGTTTCCGTCTATATTTGAAAACATGGATGTAAGCAAACATACGCACTTACAAATTTAATAACGCTTTAGTATTTGTTATATTTCTTCTTCTCTTTATATGACATCAGAAAAAATATATAAGAGCAAGTATTTCTACTGTCATATACAAATGCGAGTGTGTGTTTCGAAAGCTTCAGAGTAATTGTTTTTGATCCTATAAAAAAAAAAAAAATAAAAAAAAAAATGAAAGAATCGAAGTGCCGAAACCCGGGATTGAACCGGGGACCTTTAGATCTTCAGTCTAACGCTCTCCCAACTGAGCTATTTCGGCTTACGGCTTCCAGTCGTCTGTAAATGTATTGATTGCAGAATTGTGAAAATAAATCTATTAGAACATTTAAAATGGGAAAGGCAAGAATCATCTCACCAACATATAAAGTAAAAAACTGCATGGTAACGGTACAAAATTCGAAGCACTCTTAACGCGATAAAATCTTTTCTCTAAGCTTTAATCTCGCATTGAGATGCCGTTTTTCCGTCGAATTCGTTCTCCACAAGACAAGAGAAACGCTCATTCATAAATATAAGTTTAATTTGCTTAACGGTAAACTTGATTTTTACATGTCCGCACTTATTTAATGCAAATAATATCACTATAAATATATGTATTCAATGATTGTAAACTTTTGTGTGTATCGCATCATATACTTAACGAAGTCTAATATGAAAAGACCATAGAAAAGCTAAAAGAGCTAACAACCACTTAACTATATCGGCTAATTCGTCCAGAATCGAAGCTTAATCTAAGGAATGAATGCGTTTTCAATACGAGAGTTTCTTCCAATCGATTTGAATTTATGGTCTTCTCGTCTGTCTATTTGTTAGTTGCGCTGTAACAAATTCTTCATGTTGTTCTTGAAGTTGCTTGTGTTGAAAATGGGATTTAAGGCCTTTCTTTCAAATATCCAAAAAATCATGTGAATGCTTTGAGGCACGATGTCTTCGAAGTGAATGCAAAAAAATAAGAAAATTGAAAAGTTAAGTGTTCTTCTTAAAAGTAATTGTTTCTAAAGCGCTATAGAAAAATAAATAAAAAGAAAAGAATCCATCCTTCAGATGCCGAAACCCGGGATTGAACCGGGGACCTCTAGATCTTCAGTCTAACGCTCTCCCAACTGAGCTATTTCGGCACGTAGATTACTGCTCGTAAACAATGTATTCAAACTTGAAAATCAACACAAATGAGAAATCTTACTTTGATTTTTTTAATTGAATTTTTTTTTTATACATTTTCCATAAAACACATTAAAAACAAAATCAATACAAAATGCAATGAGTAACTTAACAAGAAAACTAACTTGAAGCGTGCAGAGGTAATTTTGGTCCTTTGTACTAAAATTTTGTGCTTAACCCAATAAAAACAAAAAACGAGATTTTGACTCATAATTATGCAAACAAATAATCCCAAATCGATATTTCACATTTTTAAACTTCATAAATAACTGTCAACATTTTTTCATAAAAATAAAAACTCAAACAAAAAAAAAAAAAAAAACAGTAACTGAGCTTTGAGACACACTACTTTACTTTAGAAAAAAAAAAAAGGATAAAATTTGGAAACTTTGTAGTATTGGGTATCAGTGATCGATTTTTTCAATTGTCTAAAGATACTGGAATACCATGTGCAGTCAACAAGGCACCAGTTTTGTAGAAATTTTTTCAAAAAACTCAGTAAATGGTAAGGTCGAAAATTGGTTTTTTTTTTTATTTTTTTTTTCTCTTTTTTTGTTATTGTCTTTGCGGAAATTGTGGAGAGTAAATGAAAGGCTTTAATTTACATTTTTATAATAATCATCAAGATTACTAAGATATTATATTACGATTTCACCTAAAAACAAGGGAAATTGAAAAATATACTGAATAGATTTAATTTCACTTAAATGTTTTCTTCTTTTTTTTTTATAATTGTATACACACATTAAATTCATTTTATAATGAATTTATGAATTATTGACGACGTATACTTGAAAATACTTTTCAAAATTAATCGCAAGTAGAAAAGAACTTAGATCAGTAAGACGTGTTAATAAGCGGTGAATACGATTTATCAGGATTTAATGTAAAGATAATGCAGGAATAAGCAGAAAATATGTGCTAAGAGTTTCAATGCATGTGAAATTTAATG
The DNA here is from genome assembly GCA_000671755.1 of Glossina brevipalpis. Classification (NCBI taxonomy): domain Eukaryota; kingdom Metazoa; phylum Arthropoda; class Insecta; order Diptera; family Glossinidae; genus Glossina; species Glossina brevipalpis. The sequence continues at coordinate 252,434 of KK351174.1, read as the reverse complement.
AAAAAAAAAAAAAGAGTGAATATATGCACCTTTTTTATTTTTAAGCTCGTCTAAGACTTTTCTCTCTCTCTGTCTTTTGAATATTAAGTCAATTTCGTTTGACTTTAGTTTAAAACAAGGAGAGCAAAGATGAAGGAAGTATTTTATTTGATTATAAATACTTTGCATGTCCTGTTTAATGTATTTTTTGCATTCATATTCTTTATATTGATTCCGGTAACGTGACGTTTCTTAATCGTGCTTGTATTGTTTAACGTGAATTAGAAGAAAAATTCATCACCACATTTATTTGATTATATATGCAGAATAAATTCCAATTTGCAGTCTCTTGTGCATTTAATTGATTTCACATTTTTATTAAGATTTGAAATGTTTATATGATCTAATCTAAACAGTATTGCAACTAATAATAAATATATAATACAATTGTATGTGTATTCTCAACTATCACTACGTATAAATGTGAATTCAGTGATTGCGTGCGTGAATCTCTATATAAACAAATGTAAAAATTATTAAACAAAAAAAAAAATTTCTTCAGCGCAAAATTTAACATAAATACAACAGTGCTTTATACTTTTGTTTGAAGTGGGTTGTTAGAGATATATTTTATGTCTTTAATCGTCTGCATTATTACGTCCTATAATAACACCTGGCAATTTCATATTCGAAAAAAAGAAAATGGCAGTCGGAGCCCTATCAAGTGAGTATAGTGCTCATTCGGTTACGTTGTTTGAATTTTGGCTACACATTCTTACGGTATTATGACATTGTACGTTATTGTCTTATCGGTATGCCTTACAAGACGGAGTTATCTACTTTGTGGTTCCGAAAGTAAATTTGATTGAGATTTTTTTCAATTTATTGTTTGGATATTGTGATTGTTTCTGGAATATAGAATCATTCAAATGTCCTTCAAGGTACATCTTATCGGACTGGATCCTTTTCGGGTCATTTTCAATGACTTGCATTGCACATAGCAGGCAATAAATCGGCTACGACTTAACTTCAAGAAGGTCAGCGGTCAAAACTTCGTACGGTCTTGGTAGCGAATTCACATTATCAAAACGTGAAATTACACCTCCGACAAATTACAATATCGTTTCGATAATGTGTGAACCTTAAAAAATCAGTCAAAGTCCCAATTTCTTCAAACTTCTTCCCAGTTTTGTTTATAGCGCATTCAGATGAACGATTACGTCAACTTATATAATCTGAGCGTAATGCGAATGGATTTTTAAAATGTATATTTGAAAATTTTACAAAATGTTGTTTAAATGTTGTTTTTTATATACTTAAAAATTTATACAAAAATAAATTTCTTTTATAAAATTAGCGAAAATATGCTTTCGTTGCTTATTATCTTGGTTCTTATTTCAGTCAGGTTTTAATGATAAGAGAATATACATAATATTAAATTATTACAATCGAAGACATTTGGTTCACTCATACTTTTATAGTTGAACTATAACTGATCTATATATATATATATATATATATATTTAATAAAAAAATCTCCTTTTTCCCTCTTCTCTTTATGTAAATCTTGTTGACATTTCCCCTATTAGTCTAATTCGTACCTTCATTTCTAACGTATTCGATCGTTTCGGAACATCGCAATGTTTACTAAAGATTCTACAAGAAATTTATTTTATTTAATTATTAAAAATATTTTCCATTTAAATAAAAGAAAAAACAAAAAAATGAAAAACCACAAAACAATTGATTATCAATTTATTACACATATTTCGTATATATTTATGATAAACTTTAATTTAAAGTTAAAGATAATAAGTGAAAAAATAATACAAAAATTATAATTGAAAGAAGAAGCACAGGCTTTTCTTTACATATGGTATGTAGATATTAAGAGAGATAGGAATTGAAATGAGAGTAAGAGTGAGAAAGTGATTAAGATTTTATCCCTTTGCTCTCTCTGTATGTGTGCTATTGAATAGCAGAATTTTACAATAACAAAAAGAAGAAGATAAACAAATGTTCTAATTTTGTAACGGGGCACGTTTTTATTTGCTCCGTTTCGCATAATTTTTTTAAGAGAATCTAGATGAAAACTTATCCAGAATTAACGAATTCAAGACCAGAATTCAGAAAAATACCAGAAGTTCTAAATGAGGTGAAGGAAGATAACATTTCTCTATGAAAATTATAAAGTTTTATTTAATCATTTATTAATCAGCAACTTTGTAACTTGGGAGCTCCAACATGTAAATTCATTTAATGAAATGCTTAGTTATGGTTTGAGAAATGTGGCAAAACATATGCAACCGCAATATTTTACAACAACAGTAGGAGAAAAAGTCGAGTTAAGCATTCAAAGCATCACGGTCAGCAAACCTCTGTTGTCTTAATTTTTGTAACTATAAGAATTCTTACTACATATAGGAAGATAGACATATTAATCCGGATGACTATACAGAAACCAAAGGGTTATATTCAGCTTATGGTGAACCCATCTCTAATGTAGACTTTTTGATTGACAAATGGAAGAAAGATTCAAGATCATTGCAAATTTCGAAATATTTTTTAATACAGCTTCGCGGCATTCAATTTTGATTGTACAATCTGGATTTTGACTGCACAATAAATATATGGTCTTTTCATAATTAACGGCAAAGTGTTAATAGGATTTATCCAATCCCTGAACTCGGCCCAGGCATTTTGCGAATAAATGTAAGACCAATTTAAAACTAAACAGTTGTTTACCGCTCGTTTAGATATAAATGAGAAATTGGTAGAAATTGTTGAATAATATAATATTGACACCAAGCTTAAGTTCCCAGATAAGATATTAAAGTTGTAATTATTATTTCAGTAAACTGTTTAATGAAATTATTTAGTTGAAACGATGCCACCACAAATTTTATTATAAGTTACGTTTTTTCCGATGCTTGCGCAAATAGTTAATCTGCTTATCTGAAGGAAAAACAAACAAAATATACTTTAATTTCTTTCTAACCAAAGTTTGAAAACACTGAAAATTTCGATACAGACGAGCGGCGAATGAATAAATGAATTGATTTTGTCTAATGGCAAACGGAGTGAGAAAGGGTCACTCACACCTCTCCAGGTCTCATTGTCTTGCAATTCCAGAATAAGAACATTTATATGGCATTCCCTTACCTATGAGAGGTCAAGGCCTGTTTAACAACCTCAAATATTTAAGGTTCCCTCGATCTTTGGGAGCAACCAAATTCGTTTACGCATACCAATTACCGTTTGCGTTACTTTGTATAATTAAGTGGTTATTGGACGTAGAATTATTCAGCTGCGAAACGGACATTCCAACCGTTTAACCTTAAGAGATATGGGTATCGTTAAAACGATTAATAAGCTAATCGAGAATATGAGTTTACGGCCGACGGAATGTAGGAACGTAACCTTATCTACTAAAATAAAATGTTGTTAAATTGTTATGCTTATTTTATGCGGATTGTGTCATATTCGAGCCCGATTTGTCTCTGTCAAATTGTTAACTTCCCATTTAACTGCTTTTTCCTTCTTCTAATTCGTAGCTTGATTTATATTAATTTACAATAACGCGACAATTTTAGATTATATTAGAATTTTAATGCTGCCTACATTGTTGTAATTCTTCTTAGAATTTTTGTTAAAGATCTGGTAACTATCCGTAACGAAATTATGCATTATAAATACATCTATATATAGACGACATATGTACTTGTTTTGACAGTAATCTTCGATATTTGTAAAAAAAATTTTATAACAATTTTTTATTTTCGGGTTTAATTAAAGCCTTTGACTACGAAAATTAATACAAAAAAATGGATTAATAGACCAAAGCAAAAAAAAACTGATTATCCTCACTCGGCCGTATTTATTATCGCTACAATTGACAGATTTATGCATAAATAGAAATGATTCAAACTAAGGTCATAATAAAAGCGACATTGGCTATGGCAGCCTTTTACTCTCTGATTACATCAACGAACTCCAGGACTTCAACAAGATGGAAATTGAATTCATCTACTGGAAAGATACAATTTGTCGATACTCCTGTAACCAATGATAAAGATTCTTATTTCGCAGACAACAAAACTTTGAACGACTTTGATATCACTTCAGATATATATAAACAAGATGCAGTATTTTACATAATCGCCACTTCCAACCGCGTTTTCGATGGTATCGATTGGCTGCAACAATCACTGGACCCCTCGATATTACGTTCTCAGAAACAATTGTCTAGTGCCTCTAGTGCCCGTAAAGTTTCAATTGAAAGTTTTAGTAATAATTTGATTGGAGAAGAACAAATAGAACATGCACATAATGAGAAGGAGGTTAAAGCGCATTTAAAGGTTAAAGAATCATTAGATTGCGGGCAACCTGTTAATTATACTCAATATGATTACATCACAAATATAGGAGATCACTATAGGCATAAAGAAATGAAATTAATGCCCGAACCAGAAGTAGGATTAAAAAATTCAATTTCATTTTCTTTCACTATGTATACCAATACCTATATGTGCACATATATATATATTTCACTTATAGGTAGCATATTTCTTTTTGCGCAGTCATGATAAGCATGCCTACAAAAATTTCAACTTGGCCGCTTTGGAAGCTCACTTAAAGCAAGCGAAACGAGATAATCCTCATTCGGCAAAAGTATATCATCATATTGGCAACTATTGGCGCATTATAGGAGATGCTGTAGAGGCAGTTAAATGTTTCCGTCGCGCTTTGGACATATCTCCCACAGAATCGGAAATCATGTTCAACTTAGGTAAAGTACTGTACAATTTACAGTATTTGGACGATGCTATATACATGACACGTAGGTAAGTGCAAAGACATATATATTATTTGGTTTATTTAGTCTCATTTTATTTTAAACATGCTTAGATCTATTGAATTTCAAAGTCCGACACATACAGTGTGGCCGCAATATTATATGCTGGGTGAAATTCTCAGAACTTATGGAGATATTCAAGGTTCTTTGCATTATTATCGTTTGGCTTTAGAATTGAATCCTACACATGAGCTTATAGTGAAGGCTTTAAGGGATATTGACAATAAGCCTACTACTGGTATACATACTTATACGATTGTTATAATTGTAACTCTGGTAAATTTCATTCATGTTACCTGTGCAAGCATTTTTTTTTTCTTTATTACTTTACGTGTTACGCGTTACAGGTAATTGCCGTGCTAAGCGTAATCGTAACGTGTTCTGTTCTAGATGAACATCGTGGTAATGCTGACGGTCGTGTTTCAATAGCCTCAAATCAGAGAAGTTTTCATCGAAATATGCGTTCTTTGAAAGGGTTTTCAACAGCACGCAATAATCGTTTAAGAAAATTTCGAATTAACATTTAAGCCATCTACATATGGACTCTGTCTTTAAATATCTGTGATAGCTACTTGTCCGGTTAGCTACTTAAATCGGTTATTCCCTTTAACCAGACAGAAGTACACGGAGGGTTAAAAACAAATTAATCCAAAGATTTATATCACCAATATATCTCATTTGCCATACATTTAAAAATAGTTATACTCATGTATCTTGATAATTATATATAAGTTTAATTATTAACGAAGCTTTTACCAAAAGAGAAAAAATAGCCTCTGTCAACGAGTTTTGCTTCTATTTTTTTTCTCACATTTTTCATTTATTTATTAAAAAAGGGCACAATTAATTATATAATTGTTGAATTCCTTAATTATCTGATGATGACACATTTCTGCTCTGGTACTTGTACTTATTATCAAATATAAATACATCCAAGAAGAAAACAAAAATGAAAGATTTTTAGATAATTTTTTTTGTTTTTTATTTCATGTTGATGTAAGAAGTAAGGAAAGTATTAATTTTAGGAAGGAGCATTGACTTAGGCGGAGTTATGTATATTTAAACGGAAAATGTCATGAGCACAAAAAAATGTACCAGCCATGGGTTTCAAAACAAAAATCTGAGAGTAAGCGTGTGGCGGATCTTCATCGCACTGAAAATAGAAAACAACAATATTGATATGAATAAAAAATGCTTATTAAGCTGAAGCATGCGAGAGAATATTATTGTTATTATTATAAACGAACTTATCATGCTCGTAAGGAAATTTGAGGAATATAAAAGGCCGTTAAATTTAAAATTGTTTCAAAAGCAATGATAATATTAATGGTGGCAAACGTGAGTAATTGCGAATAATATGAATTTAAAGACTTAATTATTACTTTTTAAAACCAATAACCTGAGTTTTCATATTTTTCTTTTCATTTGTTACATTAGTTGATTATATTTTCTTGCTGTAGTTTTAAAAATTAGAATTGTATCGACAAGAACACACTTTTGCAACCCTCATCAATATCTTTAGCACGGTCTTGTGGTAATGAAACAAATAAATATTCATATTAATCTTTTTAGTCAGACATGTTAAAAATTGGAAGCAAAAAAAATAAGAGACTTTGCATCGAGTATATTGATGAATTTCGCATTTTCTATATTTTTTTTTGCCTTTTCATACGCTACACGTCGTGCAATGACAGCCGGAATATGTCGTGTTGCACAAAAAAACTAGCACCCACTGGCTTCAATACAAATGTTTGTATATACGCATGTGGTTGATCCTCATCCGTCTGATGGTGAGCGCAAAAAATTCAATATAAAATACAAAAGAATACGAAAATAAGATTTGTATTATAAACAACACATTTTGTTCAATGAATTTATTTATATATACGTGTGGATCTCATAGACAAATTAACTTTCTAGTTCATAATCGCTATTCATGTAAGCACACATTCTTTCATTAAGCAAAAAAAACTAACTTAAATTAATACTTATTGGTTTTTCAGCGTGATTATGAAAAGAAAATTACTCTTCTATATATTATATATATATTATATTTATTATATATATTATATATATTATATACATACATATATATATATATATATATATATATATATATATTATACTATATTATATTTAAAATTAAACTAAATATCTAAAAAATGCACAGACGTTCTCAAATTTTTGTTGTTATTTACTTACCTGTAAACGGCCGAGGACATTTATTAAAACTCCACCATCAAACATTGGCTGCGAATCTACCGCAGTTATCACACGTGTTATCTTTTGAAATGTAAGGCTCTGGAAAATTAAATATATGCTTATAAGTAATATCATCGTGCACTGTTTTTTAACCACATTACCGAAAGTTTTTCCATAATTTTAGGGGCGCCTTGTATCTGAAGGCCTTCAAAAGTCATAAAAGAGTCTGTAGCCTGTAAGTAAAATAAGCGTGTAGTTAGTTTTTGCAAAGATGTAAAAATTATAAAATATTTAAATTAATTTGAAGCAGCATCATTCACATCATCAAACGCAGCCTTGTGTTGGTTAGTGCTGAGTAAAACTTATATTCTCGAGAAGCATTTTTGAAATGCTAAGCGTTGAGGTTCAGTTCAACAGCAAGTATCGTACACATTTTTTTCTACATAAAGATTCAGTACATATAGTCTTCAAATTTTCTCCCTATGAGGGTGTGGCCTTCGAAAGTACGGTGAGTTTAAGAACTTTTTAAAAATTTAAATTTATTCAAAATCGCATTTTCGTTACGATCCTTTAAAATTTATTACATTTCCTCGGAAACCTTGCATCATTTATAAAACGATTAAATGTACTCACGCTGTAAAAGTTAATCACATTCGCTCGCTGAACTGGATTATCGAACAAGGCGTAATACTGCTGAACAAAGCCTTTACCAATTTCTTCGTACTGAGGGTTCAAGGCCATGTTTAATATTATTAAATTTTTGAACAGAAAATTAATGAAAAAAAATAGCTCTTAAAATGCCCTTTCCACACAATAAAATTCCAAAATATACACAACAGCACTATGCCAATAACCACGGGTATTCCGAAATTAGTGATATAAATTTTAGGGCAAATTAGTGATGCAAATTTAACAAAACTTATACGCCACCTCTTCTTCTTCTTTGTTAATCGGCAAAAAATAATAACATTAAAAATATTATTTTAAGGCATTCAAGAACTATTTTCTATTATTTCTTTTCCCAAAAGTATTTTTGTTTAAAAAATATTGATATATAATCTTAATTTCCTTATATGGTATCTTTTATTGACCTATTTTTTCTTTTTTTTACGTATGAAGAGGAAAATAATCGAAACCTGCGTTTTGAAAGAGAAGAAAAGAGCACAAAATATTTAAAAAATCAGGTGGCTATTTCGAAATATTGCAACACTGTACAAACGCATATCGTAATTTTTATAGCAAAATGCGAACATAGCAATAATTTCCTAGAATTGTCGTAGGCTACGCTATGACTATTTGATATGATTTTATGATTGAAAGTAATTTGATGTAAGTTCACAAAATTTGCTTCACATCAGGAGAATATATTTTTTCTCAACTAAAACCATTGAGTTTTGAATATATGGCAACGCTAGGAACTACCAAGAGCAATAAAAAACTACCTTTTATTATAAAAATATAAACTCGGACGTTTTTATTAATTTTTTAATCATATTTTTTGTCGCCATTAGGATATTATAACTTGAGTAATCCAATGAAAAAAAGTAAATGTATTTACAATTTTTAATACATATATTTATAATTTCTTCCGAAATATTTATCTGTGTTTATTGAATGAAAACGAAAATAATTTGCATGGAGAATACAGTAACGAATTCAAAATTGTTGCTGCCAAAAGGTTTCTGCCTTTTAGAAACACAAGTGGCTGGTCACACATTTTCACCCGATGCGAAGGCCTTGGGAATGTTAAAAGATGAAATGCTAGGGTACGTTTTAAAACCCATGGGCAAGCCAGAGTGTGGCGCAAGAGAATTGGCTTTCTACGAAAGCGTGAAAGATAGCAATGATCCCATATTGCATAAAGTGCGTTCCTTAATACCAAAATTTTACGAGAAGATAAAATTGAGAATTAACACTACGGACCATAATTTTTTAAAACTTGAGGATCTTACGCATTGTGTAAAAAAACCATGTATTATGGACATTAAAATTGGGAAGCGTACTTGGGATCCTTTGGCTACAACAGAAAAGCGTGAGGTAGAAGAGAAAAAATACTTTCAATGCAAGCAGAAACTAGGCTTATGTATACCAGGCTTCCAAGTGTATTCACAGACGCTGTCCGGCAGCGAACTGGTTTTGCGCTATGGCAATGACTACGGTAGAAAATTGAGTGATAGTGAATTTTGTGAAACAATACAATTATTCCTACAATGCCAGAAAATTGTATGCTGGCCTCTAGTCCAAGAATTGTTAACTCAACTTTATGCAATTCGCGATTGGTTTAACGAACAGAGACTGTTCCATTTCTATGCAAGTTCTCTACTCATAGTATATGACTATGAAACTGTCCAGTCTTTAAGTAAAAAAACACAAAACGGTAGCAGAAATATCCTACCAAATGGAAATGCACAAAATAATAGTTCCGATTCTAAATATGATGACCTACCACCAAATCCTGTTTCATTGGTCCGTCATGTTCAAAATATCCCGCCATACGTTAAAGTGCGAATGATTGATTTTGCACATGTGTTTCCAGCCCCTGATGGATCGCCGGACACTAACTATATATTCGGACTACAAAATCTAATCAACATTATTGAGAACATACTTCGTCGTTAGTAAGTGCTCCAAGCAAGCAATGACTTAGCATGAATATCCTGCAGTTTTATAGCTCATTTTTTTGACAGGAGTTTTGCTTTTTTATAAATGTCTACGTTAAGAAAAAAGTTGCGTAAAAGACAAATATATAAAATAATACTTTTGAATGAAAAATATTTGTTGAATTCAATTACATTTAAATACGAAACTACAAAGAGATGGTTATGTATTTTTGTATATTATGAACTTAAAGAGTGTAATCCAGCTCATAGCGTTCATACTGATTTTTTGGATCATTTGTTATTCTTGGATAGCCGGCAATTAAGGCGTCTTGTCCACCAATATAAAGAGAATTATATATTTTCCAATAAACATCGCGAACCTTTCGAGCAGGATGAAATAATCCTTGCAAAGTATATTGTAAAATTTTGATAGGACCAAGGGAAACTCGCAATCCTTCCACTGCGTCCATGAAAGCCTGAACCAAATGCGGCGAAGTCTCAAATATGTTAGGCCACACATAATTGAGTAGATGTATAAGAGCATCTTCACAGCCAAAGCCATAGACACCCAATGCCATGTGCTTGATGGCAGCACATGCCGTTTGACGATGCACTAAATCCCGATCCATTAAGGCATCTTCTAGCAGAGGACATACAGCATATATGTAATCTTTGCCCATTTCACCGATGTATTCGAAAAGGAAGGATAAGGACTTTAGTACACCATTTTGAACATTTAATTCTGGCACTCGATATTCGTTCATTAAAGCCGGAAGAACCGTAAATGGACGACACGTTTCAGCAACAATTGCAATAGCAACCGTAGTGCATACACGATTTTGACGCTCTTGCACTTTTAGATTATTCAGTAGTGTAGCGAGCACATCGTGTGGACCAATAGCTTTAGCTATATAACCGAATGTGTTGACGGTAGCTCGACGAATTGCTTTTTTGTGAGCTTTGAGTAGCTCCAGTAATTCAAAACAAATGCGCATCCATTCCCGGGCGGACACATATTCCGGACCTCTGTCGGCTATGCGACCGACAAGATCAATACAATTTTCTTGTACTTTTTCGTGACGATTCTTTAAAATTGGTGTTAAACGGGGCAACAGATCCTTAATCGGTGGCGTCATTTTCGTCATACCGATAACATTTACAATGGCTTTGAGAGCACCAAGGATACTACCCAATACTTCAGGGTACTCTTCACCCAGATACTCGTACAATACGACTCCTAAATGCCCCATTAACTTCTCCTCTTGACACGTTTTCATAACAATAGCAATCCGAGAAATTAAGTCGGCTGCTTGTTGGCGCACTTTGGCTGATTTATTGTTCAAGCGCCACAGAATCGTGCCACATATTTGAGGCAAATAAGGTTTCACTCGTTTACCTAACTGGTTTACTATGGTTCCGAACCCATTTAACATTACAACATCTTCGGTAGTCTGCTCTTGAAAAGCATACAAAATGCCATCTATCAGCTGCTCTTCAAGTCGAGAATCAATATCAGCTGCTCCTAAATTAGCCATAATTTTCTCAATTGTTTCCATTACCATTTTTCGATATTGTTCATTTTCGTCTTTTAGGTCATCTACGACACGATTTATGATTTCTGATGCTCCTACCTTATTAGCAATTTCTACAGTCGTATCTACCAACTGTCTATAATTACGTCTATCCAGAGCCATGCGATGATTCCAGAAAAATTTAAAAAAATGCGGTAATATTTCTTCTTTAATGTACTGGGCTTCAACACCATCAGTTGCGCAACATTGCTTAACTACCTTCAACACGATTTTCTTCATTTCTTCGTCAGGTGATTGAAACTCTCGAATCAATATCAGCATCACTTCACGAGTATAGTAATTGGCATATTCAGCGTCCATCAATGGAATCAAATATCCAATAGCTTTAAGGAAGGCAGCCAAGCCTTTACCTCGGTGTGTGCGAATACCTTTCCATAACGGTTTCAAAACAGAATCGAAAGATTCAATGCCGTAAGGAGTAGCCGCTTCAGCTAAAGCGGCTATAGCTAAAGCTGTGATAGTGCGTACCTTTTGTTGTTCATCTACTAAACCATGTTCAATAATTTCTACTAAAGCCTTTAAGTGCGGTAGAATTGCACAGCCCATTAGAATGGCAATTTGCTGTACGATTTTGATACCAGTGTGGCGAGCTTGCCAGGATTTTTTTGACTTACAGACGGCTTTAAGAAACGGCAACAATGATGGTATACCGAGAGCAGATGCGACAACGGCAAATGCTCGAGCAGTGGTGTTGCGTACATACTCATCTATATTATCTATATCAGGCCGCATAGTCGAAATCATAGTAGCCAAACCGGCGGCCTTAGCCAAATTCGAGATAATTTCGCGACCCTCAACTCGAGCGTAGTAGTCTTCGTCAATTAGCAGTGGTTCAATTACGACAAGTATCTTGTGCACGTAGGGTCGGACTAAGTCATCCAACTTATACAATACGCGATCAATGACTTTTACCAACAAATGACGTTCTTGGTCTTCTAGTGTTGGCGACATAAGCAGTGGCAAAATTTGGTTAAACAAAGGCCCTGCTCCAAATTCTCGAGCTTTGTCCGTTATTTGCCTCAACGCCGATTTACGCATGGGTGGAGAACCATTTTTTATAGTCAACAATAATTTCATTATTTTGCGTTCCTTTATCTCTTCCGGTGATAACGTGTCTTCGTCAACGTCCACCAAGAGCTTATCAAAGTACTGAGCATCTTCGGGCTTCATAAAAGGTAAATTTTGGCCTTTTGGTTGATTATCCATAAATTTCGCATTTTTATCCTCGACTTGTATAAAGAATCCAGCGGGAGTTCCAGCAATGGGTGTAGGAGTAGCCATAAGTTTGCGGCCTGGTGTTCTCAGTGGAACATATCCTGCTGGAGGTGGTAAAATTTTGTATCCCGGAGGAAACATTTGATCAAGCTCTTCGTCAGTAAAGGGTCTGTTGCGTTCGTCAATCTCTTTTTCCCAACGATAGGCCTGCAATTGCTCCGGTGTCATCGCGGCTAAAGCTCCAGGTGTGGGCGTAGCCATTGCCATAGCTTTGACACCTATAGGTGTTGTACCTCTAGGGGTGAGCAACGGGGTAGCATGACCAGGCGTAGCATGTGGCGTTATACTTGGTGTCATATTTGGAGTCACAGCTGAGGGTGTCATTGATGGTGTAGTATTTGAGGGGGTCTCATCCCAACGTGACCTGCGTTTTGAAGCACCAGGTGTAGATTCGACTACAATGTTATCACTAGTACGGTCCGGTTTTGGTGTCTCTGCCCATCCACTATGACCAGGAGTTTCGCGCTCTGTCTTAGGAGTCTCATCCCATCTGTTACGTCTTACCGATTTTTCATGACCTGGTGTTTCGTGACCAGGAGTCATGGCATGCGCTGGTGTTGCATCCCATATACGTGTGCTTAAACCTGGGGTCGCACCCGGCGTTTCGCTACCAGTTTTATGTGCAGGTGTTTCATCCCATCGATGATCGGCTGGGGTTTTCTGGAAAGAGAAGCTATTAGTTAACAAAAGAATTTTAACTCTCATGGTTTTTTCGTCTACTTACGTCTTCCCAAATGGGAGTTGCTGAACTGTTAGGAGTAGACACAACCTTAGCTGGGACGAAACTGTCACTAACCGTTTGATCCCACCGTCCGCGCTTACGACCGCTTTCTTTAGGTAAATCTGAAGTCGTTTTCACCAAAGAGCCATCCTTAGACTTGTCAATAATTTTTCGTCGCAACTCATTCTCTTCTCCTTTCAGCATTTGTTCCCGCATTATGTCCGTATAAGTTCTTGATCCTATATCAGGAGTTTTACCGCCATCCGCAAATGGATCAGCACGGTCGGGGGATATTATAGCTCGGCGACGTTTCTTATACTCCTCTTCTCTATCGGCTATAGTACCACGTCTGCGTTCTGCCAAGGCGTCCACATCTTCTTTACCCTGAAAGGAGAAAAACCATACATGTGAACATGAAGAATATTTATGAGAATGATTTGAACTCACTCGGACCGCATCCTTCAGAAGATATTTAGGGGCAGTATACGATGCTCGCTTTTGGGGTGCTGGAAATCCATCGTCCTCGTCTTCATCAACATCGTCATTAGCTGCAATTGAAGTATTGTAGCCCTTATACCGATTTGAGCCTTTATCATTATCGTACAAGTCAGTGTCATAGAAGTTGCCACTATCTAATAAACCAACGCCCTCGTTTGTGTTCTTCTTGAGTTCATTTTTCTTTGACTGAATGTCGGCTATTTGAGCCTCAATGTCTGTAATAATACAAAAAGTACGTGTATTACAAAAATTATCTTTGACAGAAAACATAACGAATACTTTATTTCACAATATATATAAAAAATTCCATCCTGTGTGATAAATTTGATAGTTATCTTCCTCAGCTTACCTTCATGTGTACGAGCAATATTTTCCATTTTGTTTAACAAAAGATGTAGTTTTATTTCTGTGGATTTATATCTGGTGTTCGTTTAGAACAAAATAATTCTTACTATGTACTCTGTTGTTCAGATATGCCACATGATTTAAACTATTTAACCTGATAATCTTAGATGCCATGAAAAATAGAAGAGGATGCCAGATTTATAGATTGGAATAAGTAACATAAACTACTATTAAACGGATAAAAACACTTACATCAACACTTAAACTTAATTTGCTTTTTTTGGATATTTAATATTTGAATTGAATTTATTATATATATAAATACATATAACAAATTGATTGAAAAAAACATAGAATTTGAAAAAAAGAAAAAAGCAAAAACGTCTGCGACATGGCATTGATTAAAGGAACATTTTTGCTTGATACTCTAAATGATATGAAACAGCCAGCATCCCTGCATGACATTGTAGATTACATGGGTTACAGTCATCCAGCAATCCGGGGGGTATTTTCGCAAGGAGGTGAAGAGTGTTCTAGGTATCGGTGTGCACTAGGGCTATGTCGATAGAGTCGGCGAAGATCTTTACGCTGTAATGAGCTGCGCATTTGACGACATAAATAGCCAACATCTCCTTAATGAACCTGACACGAATCCAAAAGGCATGAACTCTTGCGAGTCCAAGAAAGAAAAAGAAAATAGTGGCAAAGCGCCAAAACGTCTTCCCTGGTCGCCTGTTGAAATTTCTCTACACCAGTTATTCCCATCCTCATCCATGTCTCCATTCGTTCCTACTTATTCAAGTGGCTCTCCAAGCAATCGCAACGGTAAACGTCTACGCAGTCGTTGAAAGAGCGTTATCCCTGCTAATATGCCATAATGAATGTAATGAATAAAATTTATGTTCAATAAAATTGACTATGTGACAGATAATCGACAAAAAAAAAAAAAAGAAGAAGATTTCCATTTATTTGAAAATTGGAAAAATTTTTCTGGAATTTAATTGGTCATTTTTGATTTCTATTAGGAATAGCGGATAATTTGTATTTAATACGAAGTAATCATTTCTGAGAGCTTTGTTGTTAAAAAAAACCGATCAGTTGGTTCACTATCAAAACAATATTGGCTACCACAACCAAAAATGGCCTTGTCTGCACTTGGCATGTGAAGAACGAAAAAATTACAGATTGCAAAGAGATATTTTAGAGAGGAAAAAAAAATATAAATAACTAAATAAATTAAAAAAAAAAAAAATTAAAAATCTACACAACTATATCACCCGTTACGCTTTTGAAGTTTTAAAAAAAGAAAACAATAGTAATAATAAAAGCGAATCATGGTCTGGCCAAAAGGTCGCATGTTAAAAATCAATCAAAATGAAGAAGTATTTATTCCTAGAATCAGACAATATGGGCATTCATTACGTGAGTATTTCATATTTCTACAATCGCGAAAACGCACTCCCCTGTTGAATTATAGAATTAGGAAACAATCTATATCAGGATTGTGACAATATAGAGATTTTCACAAACAAACAACATAGTCTCAGATAGTATATCTGTATTACTAGCTTTGCAATCATTCCCTAGAAGCAAAACTCATCCGTACGTCTTGGAGATCAGATCTTTACTGTTTAACCTCAAACACTTAATTCTTTTACTTTTCACTTTCTTTGGGTACCAAGTCACATGGGCATCCGGGGCAAATTCATTCCTGACGAAACTGCATCCTCTAGATCATCTAACATAATTGATCATTCTTTAATCTCCACTGGCTGCTCCACGTTCACCGCAGAGATATCCCTATAACTAATAGATCGCCATTCCCGATCACCACCACCCATCCGGATATTGGACGCTAACAACAAAAACTCATGATCGGACACTCCCACTAAAGGATACTGATCGTAGTGCAAAACAAGGGAGTCATCAGAAACACACATGATGTCCAGGAGAGAAGGGAGGCAATTAGGAGCATAACGCGTCGGCCAAGAGTTCACCATGGCCAACACACATGTCACCAACGCATCAC
>KK351174.1:217316-235874 GCA_000671755.1 Glossina brevipalpis | reverse complement strand
GAAAGCCCTTATGCATGTCCCCCACAATCTTCATGGCTATTTCCATATTATCGCTGCAAGAATATGGACTATGAATTGCTATTAATATCCTATTCTTCTCTTAACCATACTCAACTTATTAATATACGCCGGGCATGATTTGCTTGTGGTAAGGTGGTTGACGTCAAGATTAAGTTTAAATTTCACGTTGGATCTTAAGCAATTTATACATTTTAAAGCTGGTTCACTGCTGCATTCCGACGACTTATGCTTCCCATGACATTTCACGCAGGTAAGATCTTCCTTACAGTCCTTAGCCAAGTGGTTGTAGCCCCTGCAGTTGAAACACACTACTACCTCAGCACCATCATAGACCCGGCGTCTTTCCCACCCAATGCACACTTTACCCTCAGCAAGGATCTTAGGAAAAGACTCGCCATCAGTCTCCACGACCGCACTATAATGGGCTTTACCACCTCTATGCACTACATAGGACCTCACCTATATATTGTATGTATATTTCAATTCTACTGATTTCTTTCTCATTTCATTTCGTAGCGAATTTCATTTCAAGTATGACTTCAAAATTTTACCCGCGTTTATTGCACTCCTAATAGGTTTCCGCAACATATGTGAATAATATTTTTTCCATATATTCTCTGTTTTTTCATCTAACTTAAAGATTATTAAATTATTGGTTTAATTTTTTGTTTATAGTCAGCAATTTAAAATTTGGCGAAATGTTTTTTTTTTTTTTTTTTTTTCGATAAATCAGAACAATGTATTGAATAAGAATGTTACATTTATAACTTAATGAAAGGTAATGTTTTCGAGAATCTGAACATATTTATGATTTTGTTAATTTACATTGCTTTCCATTTGTTCAATTTTAATTGTCAGGATTTAAAATGAAGTGTTACCTAACAGCAACAGGAACGTTTCAATTCCGCAATTTCTATTTCCAAAGCACGGTCTTCATTTCGTCTTTTCAGTTGGTATCTTTGCTCACACCCTTCGTGTGAATATTTTCAATATTTCGTGTAACCGGCTTCATTTTATATTTAGGTTATTCATGATTATTATATCTAAAATGTGGAAGTGCTTTTCGTTAATATTTTTGTTCATACACTCAAGTGTAGCAATTTTAGAAAGTGAGGGAGATACCCTGGTACTGCTTGATAATTTAGCAATTCGTGAAACTCATTCAATATTCTTTAAGTCCCTACAAGGTAAGTCGTTTGAAATGTAATACGTGGACCAATGTGTGAATAATACATTTTTTTTTAAGAAAGGGGATTTAAACTCACATTTAAACTGGCCGATGACGCTAGTTTGTTGTTGTCGCGATATGGGGAATATCTTTTTCAAAATTTAATTGTATTTGCCCCTAGTGTGGAGGAGTTCGGAGGAGAATTAAGTGTTGAAAAATTGGCTGAGTTTGTGGATGATGGCGGCAACGTCTTGGTGGCTGGCAGTGAAAAGTCTGGAGATGCTTTGCGCGAGTTTGCATCAGAGTGTGGTTTTGAAATGGATGAACTTGGCGCTGCTGTCATGGATCATTTACATTATGATGTGGATGATATGGGTGACCATACAACAATTCTCACCGCTGCACGTAACTTATTGGATGCACCTGCCATTATGGGCGATAGCCGTAGAGACGAAAAGAGACCGTTATTGTATCGTGGTACTGGTTTGCTAGCAGATAAGGAAAATTCTTTGGTTCTGCAGTTATTGACAGCAGAGACTACAGCGTATAGTTACAATCCTGACCAAGCGATTGAAGATTATCCGCATGCAGTGGGCCGCAATACACTTTTAATTACGGCCTTACAGGCACGAAATAATGCCCGTGTGGTTTTTTCTGGTTCTTTATACTTTTTCTCCGACGAAGCATTCACAAAAACTGTGGAATATGCCGGAACCGGTGTGTCATATAAGTTGGCGGGAAATGAAGAGACTGCCGTTGCTATAAGTAAGTGGGTGTTCGGAGAAAGTGGCCGCCTTCGTGTCGCTGAAGTTAAACATCATCGGGAAGGTGAGATGCAGCCACCAGACCAAGCCTATACAATTACAGATCCGGTCGTCTATTCAATTAAAATTGAAGAGTTAATGCATGATAAATGGTTACCCTTTAAGGCAAACGATGTTCAACTGGAATTTGTTCGCATTGATCCTTTTGTACGCATAACTCTAAAACAGGTCGAAGGAGGACGTTATGAGGCTAGATTTAAAATTCCGGATGTTTACGGTGTTTATCAGTTTAAAGTTAATTATGATCGTATTGGCTACACTCACTTGTATAACATCACCCAGGTATCAGTTCGACCATTGGAACATACGCAATACGAAAGATTTATTCCCAGCGCTTTCCCTTACTATACCAGCGCTTTCTCAATGATGGTTGGTGTTTTCATTTTTTCGTTTGTATTTTTACATTTCAAAGAAGAAACTGTCGCTTCAGGAAGCTTGGCGAAAAAAAGCGATGACAAAAAGCTCTAGTAGAATTATATTGGCGTTTTAAATTAAGAATTTCTGCAGGGCATTAATAATCCTTTTAACTACTTACACTTGCTTATAGTTGTAATAAAATGTGCTCCTATAATTTTACCTTGCTTTTGTTTTTATTAAAAATACCTAAATATAGGCAAAGTGGAGGAAGTTCTTTATTTTTTCTCCATTTTTTTCATTTATTTATTTATTTATTTTTTTTTTTTTTATTAATGATACCACACGCAAAGCCGGAAACTAAGAACTACAGACATACAATACAGAATACAGATTTCTAATTATACGCATATTTATGCAGTAATAGAACTTTTCAGCCAGTGAGTTAAAAAGCAGCAGAGGCATACATACAATTCAGGTAAATATGGGTGTTGTAGAAAAGTATAAAAGCATTCTTTCTTAATAATAACTACAATTTGATCAATAAGTCAGTGAACGCATGAAACACAAACAACCTGATTGATCGCATCTGCTAACATATGATAGAACTTTGTGCTTATATATATCGTGCTTACTTGGTGCATTTAAAAGCGATGTATTCGCATTTTAAGAATATAAATATGCTCACAAATGTGTGTATATTAGTTTATGTTTGCGTTCATACAATTACAGATTAAAATATTTATGTAAATGTAATAATAATGGTAAAGAAGAATACGGGTAACATTAAGAGTTTTAAGTATGAAATGGACTTTAAGTTGTTGCGAATGTATATGGAGTTAGATCTAAATGACCTTAAGAACAACAACTCTTATATGCAGGAGCTTTTTCGTTGTTTCTACGATCGACTACGACACGTTCCGGATTTTCGGCTGATTCTCGACCTGCAGTTTTATCCAGTATAGCCTCGGCTAATTCGCAAAACGCCCGTTCAATATTTATATTTGATTTAGCTGAGGTCTCCATAAAGCGTATGCCATGTTCTCGAGCAATCTGAATAGCAAGGAATGTGCATAAAAAGTAATATGCTAAAATTATTAAACTTACTGCCTCCCCACGTTCTTTGCTGACAACACGCTTATCTGTCATGTCACATTTGTTGCCCAATATCATCTTTTCAACATCTTCGTTAGCGTGCTAAATGAAATTGTATTTGAAATAATAATGTAAGAGTAAATAATTTTTCAATCAACTTACTTCATCTATATTTCGTAGCCATTTCACTATGTTTTCGAAACTTTTTTCATTTGTAATATCATAGACTAGCATTATCCCCATGGCGCCACGATAATATGATGTAGTTATTGTATGAAAACGTTCTTGGCCTGCTGTATCCCATATTTGCAATTTTATCTTTTTACCTCTTAATTCAACGGTTTTGATTTTGAAATCAATTCCTAAAAATTAAATTAAATTTCATTTTCCGTTAACGCATAAAGACAATTGAATTTAATTTAAGTTCTTAAATGAGATTTATAAACTAAATTGTAGAAATTTTTAAATCGAGTAAATGCATTTAACAGATACAGAAAGTATAATGAAATGATAACTTCAACTAATATTGAATAGTTTTTTTTTTGCAATTTACTTGTAAAAAACGGGAAAGTTTCACTTGGCAGCTCTTAGAATTTAGCATTAATTAGCACTAAAGTGTTTCTATATAGTAGATATGTATAAGTGTGACTACATATAGAAAGACATGGAGATATAATTTGGATTAATTTTGCACGGACATTACGCCGCTTACGCTTCACAATTTTGGAAAAGTTACACATATACATAAGTAAAGCGCATGACTTGCGGCATTATCGTGTTCATTTTACAAATCTTCAAGTTATTGAAAAAGTGGATATTAAGTCCAAAGAGCAAATTATAAAAAATAACTACAAATATTGTTAGATATTGTCGAACTGTTTGCAAACAATTGAAACCAATGTATGCATATGTATGCATTAACAACACCACACCCTTGCCAGCGCATCCACTGCTTCCCAATTTTTTGATAAATACGCATATTCGCTTCCCATTATCTTTAACTTACCAATAGTTGATATAAAAGTGGATGTGAAGGCATCATCCGAAAAACGAAATAATATACAAGTTTTCCCAACACCGGAGTCCCCAATCAGCAACAGTTTAAAGAGAAGATCGTAAGTTTTCTTTGCCATTGTGGGATGGAAGTTAATTAATAATTGTGCTTATTATTCTTAATTTAATTTGATTTTGCTTTGATTAATTTCTATGAACGTCCGTGATGTTCAATACTTGCATCACATTAGTTGTTTAAAAATTTCACGAATTTTAATTTTTCTTTATATATGTATATGTGAAATAGCTCTATATTTTTCTCTAAAATTTTCTCTTCATTAGCTTAGTTTTTCAATTTATTGTTCATAGTTCAGCCTTGCCAGATTCACGAATTTCTCTATAGTGCATATGTACGTTTTATATCAGAAATGATACATTTGTATGAATTCTTCAATGCAATAATAAGGAATATACATACTAACATACTAATACGTTTTTCAAGTTTACTTGAATGAGTCAACCTTGTGAAGCTGCCATATTTATGTCTAACGAAAAGAAAAAAAATCCGTTTCCTTTCATATAAACGTAAAAAAGGAATAATAGGAAAATTTCAAATCTAAAACTGCTCAAGTAAAAAATAATTAATACGAATAAATGTATCACAAAAGAGTTAATAGATTATATATTTCAGATCGGACATTAGATGGAAATTTAACTCTGTCTGATACAAAATAGTTTTCGAATAGCGTGTAAGCATAATACACGCCAAAGGCGCTACTGCTGCCAAATACAATCCTCTGATATTCAGGATTAAGTGAATATTAATTTTTATATAGAAAATGACAGCATTTTTTAAAAAGTTATTTATCTCAGATTAATTACATTATATTTCAACGTTTAGTTCTTAACGTCATGAGTAGGTTAGCTCGCTTCCTTTAGCAATAAAATGTGGCAACTATTACAAGATTCTGACTAATTAGGAAACATCGATTAAGAAAAGTACAAAAGCATAAAGTTGAAAAACGAAAATGTTAAATTAGGAGAAAATTTGTGAGTAATAAAATAAATTTTGCATTTCGGATCGAGACATATGTTCGAAATACATTTGTTTTTACATACGTATAAATCGGGTTTTTTCTTATTCGCGTTTAATTTAGTTCTTAAAGGTACGAACATTTTGTCGCCAGCTTTTTTACAGTCATTTTTTCAAAAGGAGAAGTGAAAAGTTCAAAGCCCATTCAAAATAGATCTTCGCTCAGTACAGAAATAAAATTAAATAAATTTAAATAAAGTTATGAGAAAGAATATAATATTTATTATGTATTGTCGTTGCAATTGCATGAGTGGTCAGTGTGACGAAGAAAAGAACATAGATTAAAAAGAAGGTGAAGTTATGTTTGTGGTCATCTCCTCTCATCACACACACATACACCAGCTGCAATAATAAAAAAAAACGATATAAATATATGTAAAAAAAGGATCTAAAAACCGTATTTGCTATAAAAATCAAAAAAAGAATAAAAAAATTTGACAGACTGTAAGATTATCCTGATTACAGAAGCGCCGTTTACAATTCCATATATCCATACAAGTCGCTCCATAATATCCAACCAAATAAGGTAAATTTTTCGCTTATTAATGAGATTAGATAGCATGCGTTATAATGTAATCGCCAACACAACAAATACATGTGCATATTTTTCTACGTATGGATATATATATATACATATATTAGAGCTAGAGGAATTTATATCAAACCGGATGAGATTTGTGCACAAAAAAGTATATATACCATTTTATACATATGCGAGTTGTTCTAAATGAAGTATTTTTAATTATGAAAATCATTTATTTGCTTACAAAATGTATTTATCGCAAATTATCGTTGGTTGAATCCTATTTGCAATTAAAAGTTATGTGTGATTTTATCTGTTTTTCTGTACTTGTAACATAAAGCTGTGTGTGTGCAATATCTAACCATTTAATATTCAAATGGATACTTCAAATGTTGTGGGACGGCGTCGAGTTAATTCTCGTATAAATGCTGAAGACCAAGCGTTAGATCAAGTTGCTAAAGAGGTAAAGTATAGGGTACCACGACAAGCATGTGCTCGTCAAGTATTTAGTTAATAATTGTTAACTAATTTTTCTAATTTGAGGGGGAGGCCCGTTTGGCAGCTCGAAGGCAGGCAAGAGCTGAGGCGCGCGAAATACGTATGCGTGAACTAGAGAGGCAGCAAAAGGAAAAGGAGCAAAATGCAGATCGTGTTTTTGATATGCACACATCATCGGGCATTGATACGATATCGCGTAATAGAATTAGTTTAGGATGTCCGCCCGTCAGTGGTTTGCTTAACACCGCACGTGGTAACTCAGCATCTTCCAGGCGCAGCAGTGAAGATTCATTAGAAGAAGAAGGACGCAGCTTAAGAGACATTCGTTACGAGCTAAAGGTTTGTTTATTGGAATAGCTTAAATTGTCCTAGTCAGTCAAGAATTTTTAAATTCAGGAGGTGGAGGAGAGGTTTCGTAAAGCTATGATAGCCAATGCTCAACTGGACAATGAACGTGCCTCACAAACATACCAAATTCAGCTGTTGAAAGATAAATTAGAGGAAGTGGAGGAATCATATGCTCAATTGCAACGCGAATTTAAGGAAAAATCCCGAGCCTACAATGTGGTAAAGCGTGCACTAGACAAGTTAAGCGAAGATCTAAAATTGTTGCAATGTCAACTAAATGAACGAGACACTTTAATTAAGGAGCAAGGCTTGGTTATAGTTGCTATTGAAAATGAAGACGGCATCGGTGCCAGAAGAGCACTAGTCACTGTTAAAAATGCAGAATTATTGGGTTCTGTGCAAGGTTCATTAGGTGAGTAACGCTAATAACGTTACAGATGTATTGTGCCATTCAGGAGCCAAGCTTTAGCAAGTAGCAAGTAATGCAATTCCTAAAGTAAATAGAGATTTGAATAATATATATTAGTTGTAATTTCTACTTTAAACGATTTTATTGGAATTGAGACTTGCCAGCTAATGTTTATTGTAATTGCTTTTGGTTTAATGTAGACATTCGGCTTAAAAAATTTAATGAAGAGAAACAACAGCTTCAAGTTGATTTACAACTTTTACAAGAAAAATTTGAGTCACTTAAAAATTCGGGAAAAGGACGAGTCAATACAGCTAATGGTCCGTTTAGTTCCGAAGATGATTATGAAGTCCAAAGTAAGTGTAATCAATAATACATACTTGTTGCCCTTGTTGAATCTTAATCTTAATCTTAATCTTAACATAAATACATTTCATTTTTAAGGGGAGACTAATAAAACTATATCCGATTACAAGTATAAGTTGCAAAAGGCCGAACAAGAGATTGCTAATCTGCAAGCTAGCTTAGCACGATCAGAAAGCCAAGTTATTCGCTATAAAAGTACCGCAGAAGCTGCTGAAAAAGCAGAGGCTGAACTAAAAATAGAAAGAAGGAAACTGCAGAGAGAGGTAAAAATTTATGCAAATCATAATTGATTTTAATATTAATAGAAAGTTGCGCAATTTCATGAATAATTTTGCTTGATCCCTTTCAAAGCAGGATTTACTGATAGCGCACTATTGGGATGAATGTCATTGCCAGTAGAAATAGAAAAGAGCTTGGAAATAGTCTATGTATTAAATTGATATCACGGTACCATACGAGAGTTCCAACCTTAGATATCGTTTAATAATATATATAAGTTTTTGTTGATTCAGATGTTATCATTACTTAAAGTTTTTTGCTAACTTATCCGTAATATCCAAGTCCGCTATTTAATTTGTAGATATGATTTCTAACATACGTGTATAAAACAATGCAAATGTCTAAAACCTTTTCTCAATGTTATGTACATTTGACATACATGTAGTACGTGAAGGGCATGCAATTATATTATCAGTTAAATTTTGATTGTATTTCTTGTGGAAGCAAAAGATGTAAACATCTAAATTGACTTAACTTTTTCGTATTAAATAGAATCGCGAATCTATGGAAAAATTGGAGGAATTGGAAACATCAAATAATCATTTATTGAAACGATTGGATAAATTGAAGAATGCGAAAAGTGCTCTTTTAAAAGATCTTTGACCGGTTTGTGCATCAGAACAAAGTTCGGCACCACCGACTCAAATTACAACAGCGGAGTCTGTTTCATCAATATTGTCATCGCATTATCAACATAGATGTCAACAATTGTTGGCATCTACGAAGCCGGGCCATCATGAAGAGCCAAAAAGCTTTGTCAGACTACAACAAACCAATGGCAGCAAAGGCAGCAACGTTTCTTAAAAAAAAAAAATAGGGCACATAACTTAGCTGTTGTGAATACTTTTACATCACGTAGTAAAGTCGTAAATACTAACTAACTTATGCTGCAAACATCATATGCGTAATATAATAGATTAAAATATTTCGTGGGTCTTTATAAAGAATATATATAAAAGTTCTAATTAGTTAAGAAAAATATCATATATATTTTTTTTACTTTCGACTTTGCTTTAATTTCCCTCTTTTGTTATAATTTCTATTTAATATTATCAATAGTTTAAGTATTAAAAAAGTTATTAACGATTTGTATAAAAAAAGTATGCAATTTTTTATGTGCTTGTATATCTAGATTATTTAAAGTTCTTACATATTATGTAATTTATTTGTATACATTTCTTATTTTAAAATACATTTCATGTGTTATAACGCGCCCGAATATCTAAAGGAAAGTATTTGTGCTTCGGCGTTAAAGTTTTTGCATTATAATTTCCACTAAATTATATATTACCTTTACGATGTAGTTTCTGTATTATGATGAAAACTTTCGTTTTTATTTTGATTTGTTTGGAATTAAATTTTTAATAGCAATATTATGGTTCTCACACGAATCATTAGAGATATATACGCAAAAAAACCTTTGTTATATATCCGAACAATTACAAAAAGAAACTTTTTTGGAACAGTTTTCTAGAGAATTGGGAGTCGAGAAAGGGAAAAAGATTCTTACATGTAATTATTTATGAGAAAATCATTCTCATCTTAACACAGACCTGGAATTTCCGACCGAGCTAGGTTAATTATACTGCACTCCTAATATCGTTAAGGTGCCGCAAATTTTACGGTACAAATAAGTTCCAGCCACTTTTCATCAAAAATTAGGAGTTTATTGGGAAGGAACGGTACATTACGTTTTATTCAAGGCGTTGTTATCAAACCCCTCATCTTTTGAGGCTATCAGTTTTGGGTGCCTTCATTGGGTGCCCTCATAAAGCGCTGCTCAGATTGCCTATGTGCCATTGACCAAAATAAGTGATAGATAATGCGAAGGGGCAAAGTCTGGTGAATACGGCGGGTGAGGTAAGACTTCTCAATTAAATGTTTCCAAATAGGTTTCAATCGGCGTTGCAACATGTGAACCAACATTATTCATGTAGGAAAATAATTTATCGTGTCTGGAGCATTAATGGGCGTGTTTTTTTTTTTTTTTTTTTGAATGCTCGACCCAATCTCATTAATTGTATTCAGTACAGCTTCAGTAATGGTTTCGTTCGATTTAAGCAACTCTTGATACGCGGCACGGAAACGATCCCACCAAATATACAGCAAGATTTTTTTTCTCGTATATGCGCTTTGGCTGTCGATGTTGAAGCATGTTCTTGTTCAGGTGGCCCCGACTTTCTCTTCTTTAGGTTATGGCAGTGGACCGGTTTTTCATCACCAATGACTATACGATCTACGAAACTCCTTTGTTGTGCTTGGCAAGCCAGCATTTCACTCTTACGAAATTGCCGTTCAACGTTTCTCAGCTTCAGTTCATATGGATGCCAATTTCCTTCTCAAAGATTTTGGGTGATTTGAAATTATTTGTTGAATCACTTCTAATGTAAGCGAAAGTTCTTTTTGCGTTTGAGGCGTATCTCCCTTCAATAATACTTCCAATTCCGTGTTTTCGTACACTTTCCGCTTTCCACTGCGCTCTTTCTTTTCCATGTCAAACCTAACGTTTTCAAAACTTTGTTTGATCATATAATTTTAAGGCAATTGATACGCCTGTGCTGCAGTTTTCTTCAAATTAACCAAAAGTTCCCGCAAATGACGCTTACTCAGCAGAAAACTCAACATTTTTTCTCACAACAAAATTAGGTATTACTGATACCGAAATCCGCTAATATTTCAATGCTACGTTGTTGCCAGATGACCAAACTTACGGTATTACGTTTTACATCTGCAAATTTCAACAAAACCTTCTAGAAGGACGGGGCCATCTTTTGTCGAAGGGCAGAAACTTATTTGTAAATGAGAGTGTATCGCCTCCCTCTGGACAATGGTAAAATTTGGAATATTAGTGACAGAAGTACGCTTTTTTTTAATTAAGAATGATAGATTACTTTAAATATTTTTGCTTCTTCAGCTTCTTGTTTGTGATAGCAATATTTCCTTGGTTAGCTTCTTCTTATAGCAGCAGTTTTTATTAATTAGGCCGGACGTCCATTTCTTGAAGAAATTCCTGTTTGTATAAGCAATCGATATTGTCTTCTTAGGAATTTGTCTCGAATGTACACTTTCTAAATCTTAATCACATAGAAATTGCAGCACATCACGGTTTGCGGTTCGGTAAAAAAAATACTGAATCACTTTTCAACGTCTGTTGTTGTTGTTGTTAATGAAATTTCGAGTTGCTCTCTCTAATATTCTAATTTATAATTGCTTTGTTGATGTCAAGTTCCCCTTTTGATAATTGTTATTTTTATTCCTTTTTTTTAAGAAGTTTAATCTTGAATTAATATTTCCACTTTAAATAACCCTTGTAGCTTTAAACAGTATTTGATTTGTGAAACAACTTCGTCACATACATTTTAACCTTCGGCAACACTGGTCGTTTGTTGCCTATAAGAAATATTATTTCTGAGATGAATAGTATATTGGGGGAGAGAACTATTTATCAAAGTGTGGTCAATGAAATAATTCTCTGTATTCTTTTAAAAGGAAATAATTTGGGATAGTAAATTTTGTTATAAATATAATACTATTTTGAAACAACTAACGATAATTATAACGAGTTGTGATTTTTAGGAGCACAAAGCATCTTCTTGTGCACAAAAAATGAACATTTTTGGTTTTGAAACTCCAATAAAGAAACCAATCTAATATGGGTTCAGTAGAAAACAAGCCACCAATATTACATATTGTGGTGATAGGATTTCATCATAAATTTGGCTGCCAGGTATGGAAAATATTTATGATTAGCTTATAGTTATAAGAACTATGAACATTACTTTAGGTGGAATTTTCTTTTCCACCCTTGGTGTCCGGCTCAGATGGTAAAAACCAATGTCCATCTGGTTGGAAATATTTGTCGACTTTAGCTTTGCCTGATGGTTCTCATAACTTTGTCGAGGATACAGTTTTCTTCAATTTACCTAGCTTAAGTGAGCCCACGGAGAGCGTTTATGGAGTTTCCTGTTACCGTCAAATACCGGTTGAAAGATTGAAATTGCGCACAGCCGATATGACTCGAAGCACTGTACAAAAGTCTGTCTGTTGTTTGGCTCGTCAACCTATCTACGGATACATCGAAGTCAAATTATCTCTCATTGCTGATGCTTTTTTTCAGCAAGGCGACTTTTCCAATACAGAACTTTTACAAAGAGCTTATCAGCAGCTAAATGCTTGTCTCATGGACGATGAAATACATCGTCCACAACGTCATTTTTATTTGGGTTTATCTTTGCGAGCGATCGTGTTACATTGGCGCCATAAAATGCTGCAATTATTTAAACTTTTGTTGCTTCAACGTCGTGTTATCTATTTCGGTTCACCTGTACGAAATATGTGTGCCCTTATACTCGGTATGGATTCGTTAGTGCCACGCCTTTTGGAAAAAGGATTCCAAGAAGTGGCTTGCGTGCGTACTTCACGTCCGATATCGCCGATGCCAGATTATACGGAGACCATAAAACAGTTCGGGGAAAATGAAAAAATACAATCCTCCGCATATATAGATGATGTAGATAAGAGCACTGATGATACTGAAAATTACACCCAGCCCATAAGACTAGAGGGTGGTGGTTGTGAAATTTTGCCAATAACGCAAAGTCAGTCCGACAGTACAGAAAATTCCTCAAGTCAATCTCCAAAATGTTCAAGTCTATCTGATTCGAAGGACAGTAATATACCTGAAATTAAGCGTTACGATCGAAGCAACTCCCTCACAAGAGAGGCCAGTGTAGATGCCTTATCGAGTAAGTAACTCGCAGAATGAATTGGTGGATCGATCTTTTAAATTACTATGATTATTGCTTTCAGCGACGCTTTCTGTGTTGGCATCCATAAACCCTGACGACTATAGGGCACCGATTTCAATTTTTGCTAGTGGGAATTTGTGCCTGCCGTATCTTTCTTTGCCCTATATGGACCTACTGACAGACCCATCTGTACTTAGTTATGTAATTGGAACTTCAAATGTTCTTTTCCAACAAAAACGACATTTATCCGATGTGTTAGTAGATATTGAAAACGGAAACTTTGATACTCATGATCCTGAGTTACGACGTCAGTTGATGTTAAGTACAGAAGATTTACGTTTTATGGACTACCTGCTGCGACATGTTCAGTCACCTAAAGAAGACGCTGAAGGTAGTGAATATTGGATAAGGGAACAATTTCAAGGATATGTTTTGGCTTTGCTGCGCACTGCTGTGCTTTCCGATACAAACACGAAAGATGTCGATCATTTTAATGCTCATTTTATGCATGCTTTCAAGAAAACTCAGTGTTTCCAAGAATGGTATGATGTTAGACCGGAGATGGAGTTTTTCGAAGTATTGCCAGCTGGCCATCCTTTTGCTGGCACACTTTCAGTTGCTGATATGAAATTGAAAATTGCACAGTAAGTGTAAATAATTATAGAATGAAGATCATCTCCTTACGCTGTAAACTTTAAGGACTATGCAGAACAGTGAAAGTGGACGCAAAATAAACCAGGCTGTAAATTCTACCAGCCGAGCTGTAGGTCAGTCAATGCGAATTCTAATAATTTGAATTATAAAAGTAGTTGTTTCCCTTTCGTGCTTTTGTGTTTTTTTTTTACGGTATAGGTGGAGCAATTTCTCAAGCGAAGGGTGCATTTTCTAATTGGTGGTCGTCAATAACTATACCTTCGGCACAACTTACCTCGCCACCCGTCATTTCCGTTAATTACGGTGATAGTACTAGTAAACAAAATCCGTCAGATGATACAAAGCTACCTGAGGAGATCTCTGTAACATTCCAAAATAAACCTACAGAAAAAATTACAGTTGGCAACAATTTGCATTCAGACGACAAAACAATTGAATGCTCGGAAAATTTTGAAGACAACGGCGAAACAATTACAGTTGCAACACAATCTATTGATTCTAACACGCAGCTTGATGGAGTTGTTGAAATTGGAAAAGAGGCAGAAATTCTCAATAAAAATGAAAAATCATCTGACTCCTTTACCACGGATAATTTCGCTATACCGTCGGATAATACCAATACTAGCGCCGGTATCTTTATAGTGTAATGTGACTTAAAAATTATATCTTATCAGTCACTTTCATTTCATTCAAGTGCAATACAATAATTATTTGGAGGTATCGCCCATAATACTAAAAAACCATTTACAAGTTGATGTAATCCAATTTTTCTTTTTTTTTTTTTGGTTTGTTCAATTTGGGATGGAGAAAGCCTTTTATTGTAGACTTATATCTCCAGTAGCTTCAAGTATTTATCGTGCATTTGTTGAGAAGTTCAGGATGTTGAACAGCTATACTACAACAGATACAGCAGATTTTAATCTGAACAGCAATAGGATGACGATGTAATATGTGTGTATAGTTTATATATGAGAACTGTTTTTGTAAAGATTAAAAGAATATATAATGAGAAAGAGACCCTCGCTGTTCATGGAGGTTGTGACTCTGAGCGAGGTGATCAGGCGTAGCTACACCTACTGTTATAGAAGATTTCGTCATATCTTTGAGAATATAAATTCATCTCCTGTCTGGGATTTTGATTCCAACAACTTTCTTGTTGATCTTAATATATTATTCTCATAATCTACAGCCAAAGGTAATCTTCCTTCTTCAACCCTAAAATCCCTCTGCTATCAGAGGCTTGAATACTGTGACAATATTTGTTTTGAAATATATGCCTCTGATGGCTCTTTAGATAATAATATATCTAGCTATTCGGTGGTGTGAGATTTTGTCAGGATGCTCTCTGCCAAGTCAGAATTTTAGAAAATTTGTCCTTATCCTTCATTGAACTTCTTGCCATAGAATATATGCCATCTGCCTTGCAATAGCTAATGGAGACAAGAAATTTGTTATTTTTTCGGACAGCAAATCTGCTCTACTTCTCATTGATAAGAAAGATCCTTTGAATGCTTATGTCTATGATGTACTTATAATGTTTAATAATACAACTGTTGAGGCTTGTCACTTTGTATGGATACCCGGTCATTGTGGTTTCCATATTAACGAGAAAGCTGAATTATGTGCAAGAGAGCCTCAAAATTGGATGGTGAGATTCAAACTGTAAAATATTCTCCTCAAGAGTTGTTACGCATTATATGTAATACCTTACTAAGAGAGAGAAATGCTGAATTTCAAAATATTGCAAGGAGCAAACCACCAGATCGACTCTTCTACAGACTTCCTGATTCCTCGTTCTCAATCTGGAAAATTAAGGTTCTCAACAGACTAATCACCAATCACACATTTTGACCAACCCAGTAATACATGTGTCACTTGCTCGACAATTGAATCGGCTGAGAATCTCATTTTTAGATGCAAAAATTTTGATATCTTAAGGCAATCGTATGGCATATTTTTGCTACTTATCATAGTCTCTTTGATATCTTTCGTGTTCGTAAGTTTGCAGATCTTAAGGAACTACTAACTTCCTTTATTAGAACTGCCGACTTTTCTTTTTAATTTGCAGTTTTATTATTGTTTATACTTTTAACAAATTTTTGTTTTTTCTTTATTTTCCTCAGTTCCTCCATGTCCTTTTTTCCACTATTCCCTATGTGTAATCCAAATGAAAGCAGATATATACGCATAAATACTGGTTAAAATTGATATACATTTTAATTCAAATTGTTTTTGTTAACCAATTTTTGTAACCAGAAGTGATATAAATTTCGTAAATGTAAATTTCATTTTCTTAATTATTTTCTTAGGTTTCAAGTTCTTGTAATTGTTGCAATAATTCTTCAGCTTCTTGCATCCTTTCTTCTAATGAAGTATTGCAATCTTGAAGAAACTTCCTGCTGTCTGCCATACGTTGTTTGTGATTGCTTTCTGTTACTTTCATGGTTTCTATATTTTTAGCTTCTAAGTTTTGAAGCAAAATCTCATCAGACTTTAAGCGCTGTTCAATTTCTTGTATTTGCTTAGACAGGCTGGATGCTTCATTTAATAATTGCTGATACTTTGAATTAAGATGCGATTCTTCTTTTTGAGCTTCCTTATCTAAAATTTGTAAATTGTTTTTGCTATTAGCCTGAGCGTCTGCTAAAATATTTAATCTACATTCATTTTCTGCGATATCGCCGGCTAAATTTTTATTAAGATGCTGCAATTGTTGTATTGTCTGTGTTTTTTGTTGTATAGCTTCCACTGTTTGACTTTTGATTTGATTAAGATAAGAAAGAACACTTTTGATGTGTCGTTCTTCGAAGCGTAGTGGCAATTGGAGATTTTTGAGAACGTCGTTTTTTAAATTTAGTTCTCCAGTAAAGGCAATGTCACGCATTTGAGAATTGAACGATTCAACTTGTTCTTTCAGTTGCTTTATGGCTCTAGAAAAAAATACTTGTTGATTATGGTCACGAGCATGAAGATCAGCCACCGTGCGCTCAACGATATCTGTGTCCAGCTTAAGCTGGTCAATATGCATTAGAAGTTCGTTGCGCTGTTCCTCTGTACACTGCTGATTTCTAATTATTTCTTCGAGTCGAAATTTGTCCTTTTCTTCCTGATCCACTTCTGCTATTAATTTTGATTCTAGAAGCTGTAATTTTTCGAATTTCCGCTTGCATATATCATTCTGTTCAATCGTAGATTTTAGATCGGACTGTAAGGCTTTATCTTCATCGATCAACTTCTTTTTAGTCTTTATCATTTTTTCGTTATGTCTCGGCGCCGCTTTCTGCAAATCGAGCAATTCCTTGGATAACTTATGAGCCTCGTTTTCGAGAGCATTTATGTTCTCTACGCCGCAAACTTTCTGAATAAGTAAATTGCATGTTTCCTGCTGTACATTCTTAAAATCGTCAAACAGTTTTTCATCCCATAACTTGAAACCGTTTTCGGAATGGCGTAACAGTTCTTTTTGAAACTCCAAATCAGGTACTCGTAATTTTTCGTTTATTGTATGACTTCCTTCTTGTGGCTTTTCTATATCGAATAATTCATAACCTCCTTCTGGCGATACAAAATCCATAAGAAAATCAAGTAGGATGATAACGTTATTTAGTGAATGCGGTGCATTTGGAGTTTTAAGCAACGATTTATTAATTGTGTGAGGGTAATCTAGCTTTTGCATAATGTTCACAATGTCATCAACATGATTAGCGCCCACTGTCATTCGATTCCCACAAATGTGACGAAGAAAGTGATTCGTTATCGCGACAAATTGTTTTACAGACATTTGTCGTAAACCTTTGGCAACAAAATCAGTTTTCATTCCACTAATTTTATCGATACTAAGTAAATATTCAGTTAGGCGTTGTGACTTTTCTTGTATCCATTTCTTATCGTTATGTAATGCAGTATTTCCACCACCACCACTGTGAAATTTTTCGGCAGAAAATAATACTTTCTTCGTTAAAGGTGTCTTTTGAATAGACAAAGCAAGTCGCTGTGCTGAAAGCGTCGGTACGCTCAAGTAGGCGTTGTTACCTTTTATTCCATTAGTTTCTAATGACGACGATCGTTTACGAACCGCGATACGGGATTGTCTATTATTATATGTTCATTTAAAAATGTTATTATTATTAGAATAGAAAATAAATAGAATAAATAGAAAAAATATTAGAGTATATGTACAAAGAGATATTAGAATTACCTATTTTGCCGTTTAATACTGCCCGGTTCTTCATGAAATTCAGTGGTGCGTCTTGGCATTTGCATTTTTGATCTCTTAAATGTTTCTTTCCGGCTTTCAGTCTGACTTTCTAATTTCCGGACTCTTAATGCACATTCCACAAACTTCACATTACAAATGAAAAAATTAAAATTCGGCGGCTTTTTATCGCAGTCGCTGATCATTTCTAGTGTTGCCAAGAGTTGGCATTTTTGTAAAAGCGGACTGCAATGCAGAGAAACAGCAAAGCATTCCCACAAAATAAATGTTTATTACTGTAAAAGAAAAAAGAAAGAAGAAGAAGAAAAAAACAAATAGCTAGTGTCTAATGCAAATATGTAAAATTCGCGATTTTTTCATGATTTTATTAGTTGACTTACCTAATTTTGTTAATAATCTATTAAACATGTGGGGATTAAGGGGTTGCGTCTATAAAGATGTGCTCATTCGTGCCAATTATTTAATTGATTGTTACGTGTGTAAATCGTCATTGATTTATGCTACTTGTGATAAAAGGACATATCAAGTTTGTAGACTAAGCTTTTATTATACTAATTGAGACAGAATGAATTTTTGAATTAATTCAAATTTATTTTCTAAATCTGAAAGGACTGTTTGCCTGTCTCGTTGCTTGAGGTCTCATCTTGTATAGCACTGATTAATGTTCTAAATACCGGTCACAACTTTTGAGATATTTTATATCGTAACACATTATCTTTAACTGAGGTCGAAGCTAAGGGCTTTTGAGCAGGAAATGTTTTGGATTATTCGACATGGTTCCGACACTTAAATCTTATTTAGTCGTTTACAAAAGAATCGATTTATTTACAGTGGGTAAAAGCCAAACTCGTACACCACAACATTTTTGTTTTTCGTGTGATTTTTTATACCCATAACTCATTTTGAAAAAAATTCAGCATTTAGTTTTTATAGTTTATTTTACTAACTTTTAATAAAAAAAACCAAAAA
>KK351174.1:206375-217162 GCA_000671755.1 Glossina brevipalpis | reverse complement strand
CGGAGAATTCCCCTTACAGTTAAAATAGATAGTTTTAGTAGTACAAAATTGGCACAAAAAGGAAGATGGGAAGGCAAAGAGGTCACACTAGCACAGATATCAGAGAATTGATTGTGAAGCACTCTAAAGATGGGAAATCTTTGAGAGAAATTTCTAAAATAGTAAATAGGAGTCACTCTGCTATTCAATATGTGCTATATATTTTAAAAGTAATGGTATAGAATAATAATATAATGCATGAATTTACATTGGAAAGTTATGCGAATTTATTTATTGCTTTTATTATACAGTTACAGACGGACGGACGGCTTATGTATGCTAGAGATAATAAAAACAGAATAATGATATAAAATAGCATAAGTTAAATTATGTGAATAGATTTATTTGCAGTAAAGATTACAGTTACAGACGGATGGTTTATTTATATTACGTAGTAAGGAAACGGGTATTTGAATCGGACTGGACTACTATCATTTTTTACTATCATTTTTCATAAAACTTTTAATATTTCATTATGGCATATTAAATGAATTTAAAAAATTGTATTTGGAAATGATAGCATTTTTAAATTATATGTTAGAGATGTCAACTTGTTCTGTTAAATTTTCTAACTATGCTGAGAGAAAAGGTTCTCTCATGAGAGAAATATGTAATGAATTATATGATAGTGTCATGTCTAATTTTTGGTATTTATTAGTTTACCTGGCTGGCCAGCAATGTTTTAGGTTTTGTTTAGAACAGTATTTGCGTCAGATTCTGTATACATTTGCATGGCAAAATAGAGTTTAAATGAAATATAACGACCAATATGGATCCACAAAATATACTGTTTACGATTATGACAGACAAAAGAACATAAATGAGAAAATTGGTAATAAAGTTTTCTCGTGAACGTAAGCTGCGAACTAATCCTTGCTTATTCGGTAAATATTATTGATTTGCTTAATTATTAATCGCCTTCCTTTAGCTATATGATTGCCAAAGGAGAACAGTAAACTTAAATGGCAAATATTTTAAATAAAGATTCGAATGTTTAGTTGAAAGTCAGATTGAAAAACGTAGAATGGTACTAATTCGACTTCATATTATTTGCGGAAAGCAAATGTTCTCTTACTTGTAACAGAGATCATTGCATAATTACATAACTTTGACTGGCATACGACTGATGCATATTAATTTGCAGCAAAATCTTAAAAAAAAAAAGAAAGAAAAATTCGTTTAAAATATTTATTGAAATTATTATCAATATATGTGTACATGTATATATATAATTATATACCAAAATGTCCCTACTGCAATTATGATTTTTGCAAAGGGCAACGAATATATTTTCGTCTCTTCAACCTTTTCAGTCTCTTCTTGTACCTCTCTTCACGTTTGTGCACATATACTTAAGACGATTTCCATTGCATATAGAGTAAGTAGTAGCATGCCATTAATCCGTTTAAAGCATTTTTTGTAAAAAATCGGCTCGACAGAATTTAAAAAGTTTATTTTGGAATTGAGTAAATAATAATAATAATAAGCAGATGAGACCAAAACGCGCTGTTTATTTAACTCAATCAAATTGTCATTCAAATCGTTACTCTTAAGCCAAAGCAATAGCTTAGCTTAGCAATACACTTAAAAGTGCCCATAAGAGATGATATGCTGCTTTAAAATAAAGCTCCTGAAAAAAAGTTCGAACAATGATCGCTTATTACGAAATAGAAAATTTTACTAAGCGCCGCCTTTTTTACGATACCCTGTGAAATTTTTGTACGACGACCCTCGTGTTTCAATCTGAGAGTATAGAGAAAAAAAAACCTTCGCTTTTATCAGAATATTGGATCTTTTTTTTTTTTTTTTATAAATATCTTCGTATAATGCTGAGAAATCATTTTTTATAATGGCTGTCTTGATCACATATAAGAGAAGGAGATTAAACACACACATATCTCTTAATAAAGGTTTTTCTTATTTCTAAAAGAAAGGAAATTTAACGAACTTTATTTACATTGTATACTAATTTACATATTATTTATCATTTTATATCGTTGATCACAATTATATAAATTACATACATATATGGGTTTGTGGTAAAAGACATGTAATGTAGTTTTAAGTAAATTAGTTCTAACTAAGATTAACTAACGAAAAATCTGAGAGAAGTTTATTTATAATATTGAAAAAAAATTATTAAAATTATTTTATAGGTTACGTTAACTCAAATTCAAATAAAATATTCTCTAACTTTTAGAATAAAAGATGTCTTTAAAATAACAACAATAGGCAAAACTTAAAGTATAAAATTGTAACACAAATAAACAGGGCCGGCCTTCTAACGAAGACCGATTGACTTTTTACTTAAATACACAGCTCAAGCTTCTCAAGTTTTAATATACGATATTGTGTTCATGATGTTCACACAATTGTAAGAAAAAAAATAAAAAAAAATAAAAGAGACATAATGGTCTTAGAAAACGCGTATTAAGAAAATTAAATAAAATTTAAATAAAATTACTTTTTAATGATATCAAAATTTACATATGAGAGGGCAACATAAAACACATATATATATAAATAGAAAACAACAATAGCAAGAAAATTATGTTTATATCCAAGAAAAAGAACAATTCCAAACTATAGAAAGTTTATGAATTACTCAAATATTAATGGTGTTTTTTTCTTAATTTCCCTTTTAATTCCATTAGTTCTTATCTAATTAAAGCAACATGAACTGCGCATCGCCAATAATGAAATTTCAATAACAAAGTGAGAGATTGAAAAATTAATTAATTAACTAAAACAATTTCGCCTATAATTGAGAGATACACAACATATGGCTAGGCTAGGCTATTTAAGGTATATATTGTTAGCATGTACATACATATATATATATATATACATATTTACTACTCATAATTAATTATTAATACGATTTTGTTTTGTTCAATTTATTACTTTTGTTCTCTTGAAAATATCTTTCTCTATTTTTTTATTCATACAATTCCAA
Source organism: Glossina brevipalpis (assembly GCA_000671755.1). Taxonomy (NCBI): domain Eukaryota; kingdom Metazoa; phylum Arthropoda; class Insecta; order Diptera; family Glossinidae; genus Glossina; species Glossina brevipalpis. The sequence continues at coordinate 214,167 of KK351174.1, read as the reverse complement.
CTTAGTATCAATTTTTACTACAATTTCTTTTCTTGAACTATATCTACATCCGCCGTTTGATTAATTTTTGTTTTTTTTTTTGTTTTTTTGTTTTTTTTTTTAAATGGATACTGGATACTTGTCGTGGCAAATAAAATAGGCATCCATCGTGCCTTGTCTTGCTTCCTCCCGCTTTTGTTTTATATTGTAAGTCGCATGCAATTTCTTGCCTTGTTACGGCTGGCTTGATACCTATATAAATGATACGATAAAAAAAAAACAAAAATAAATAAATAAAAGTATAAGTAGAATTTATTTAGTCAAAATTGTAGATTTAATTTGTCTACTTGCGCTGCTGATCGTCGATAAACGTACCTGGGGGCTAATCAATTGGCCACATTTAAAGGATCCGCTCCGTATTCTTTGTTTATGGATAAGAGAAATAGAAAAGCCAGTGCTAGAAAACTTGAACCCAATAAATCACCCAAGGCAGTTAAATATGGGATTGAGGAATTATCCGGATCTATTTTCCATTTCCACATAGCGTGCACTATTATATGAGCAATGTATAACAGTAGCATTATCTGTTATTATCATACATCATACATCATACATCATACATCATACATCATACATCATTCATCATACATCATAAAAAGAAAAAAAGATAAAAATCGTAATTTTTTTTCACTCTTCTTCTTCTATTTTGTTTACCTGTAACAAACTTGCCGCAACATACGTAAGAACAAAGGCTAACGTAATTGATGTTTGGCCTATATGTATGTAATCGGCGACGAATATAAAAATTATATTTCCTGGAATTGACATAGCGATCAGAATTCGCGCCGTATTAGCGTAAGGCACTGTTATATAAAAGTAATAGAAAAAGTAACGATGGATAAAAGAAAAAGACTGTGAATGAATGAATTAACTTGTGAATGAAATGAAGAAAAGTTACCTCCTTTAAGTAGGGCTCTCCAAGGGTATTCGAAAATTTTAGTATGTGGTGGTATGATACCAATAATTGAGGTTTGATGTAACATTGTTGATATCTTACTAGCTTGCACCGATACCAAATTACCTCCGATACCATTAATAATAGGCTGAAAAACTACAAAACCATTAAAAATTTCTACAGCAGCATCGAGCACCAAACCGCCGAGCCTATGAAAAAAAAATTTCAATTTTAATATATATTCTTGATTCAAATAATGTTTGCAGTGTTGCGCACCCACTAATACATAAAGCTGAGAGAACTGGCACCCAACCGGTCTTCAGTATTGGACGTGTATATTTATTTTTTAATACAACAATTATCCATAGAGGCAATAAAAACATATAACAGGCTAACACAACGTATGTTACCCATAAGCCATGTATCTCTAAATAATTCAGATTTTGTTTTATTTATATTTATATTATAGTGACGTTTTGCGCACAACAAAATGTATGTCTTTGTGTTTGTGTTTGTGTTTGTGTTTGTTATCAAAGTTACTTACTAATGTGATCAAATAGTACTGAAGCTATAAAGGACAACAGACTTATGGATACGACATCGCCTATTGATGCAGCTAACGGTGTCGCCATATTATCAGGATTGAGACGGTACTTTTGGGATAATAATATCACAGCCACTAATACAAAATCTGAAAAATAAAAAAGGATTTTTTTTTTTTAATTTTTTTTTTTTTTAAATAAAGTTTAGTTAATTAACAAACCTAAAACGAAGCATGACGATGTTGCGGTAAACATGGCCGACGATGTTAGCAGCATGACGTGCTCCAACTTAAAGAGACCATTCATAATAGCCCCAACAGATATGGCAAATATAGAGACTAAAAATGATGCCACAGTCGCTTGTACTTGCACTAATGCTACGTTGCCTACAATCATGCCAATCACTTCCTTCCGAGAGCACATATTACCCAAATTCACCTGAGTAGATAAACGTGAAGCCAAACACATATCCAAATTGCCTTTCAAGCCCAATAACGCTGGCACCAATATAAAAAGTTCAGTAATTGCGGTGAAGACTCGCCATTTCTAATTCGATCAATTTTTTTTGCATTGAGGATAAACAATGGAATGGAATGGAAAAAAGCAAAAATAGATTATAAAATATTATTTATACAGACAAAGAATACAACAACAAATATACGGGATACGGAATACGGGATACGGAATACGGGATGGATACAAAATAAAAGTTACACAAAATATAAGAATATGAAAGCGTTTATGAAAGAAAGAAAGATGTATGACGAATTTTCGCAGAATTTGACTTCAAAACAGTCGGTCAGGTCAGGTCAAGTGGATACAACTAACAAATAATAGAGCTTTTTTACCTACACAATCTTCTTTCTTTATCTTCTTATAAAATTTATAAATGTAGTGGAAGAGTTTCCAGTTTTTCTGGTCAATGTCTATTTATTTAGAGTCCACAACTTAATAGGGAAATAAATAATAAATGAATCTTTTATCAAATACAATATAAGCAGCGAAGTACGTATTATTAACGTTATGTCTAAAAAGAAAAAGGCAAAAAGCTCACCATACATAAAGCAACGAAAAATGGTACTCGCTTTGATTCGAATAATTTAATACTCGCCCCACTCGTACTTGTTTATTGTCTGCTCTTTAACAAGTAAAAGTTTGGCAAAATCTACATATTAGGGAAACGTAAGAATAGTATTCTGCAGGCATTCACGTGTAATTATTGAGAAGGAAAACTGCTTAACGTTTTTTCAGAAAATCTTTATTTTTTTTTTATTAGCTTAATAGATCCTTCAGATACTTTGGAAAAATCATCTACTTGAAGTAGAAGTTTTTTTCATAAATTTTCTTGCCTCCTCTTTGTCATTTCGCAACATATAAATAGCAAAACTTGCGATTCTTTCTTTTGACAGATGTAGCAAAAGTAGCGAGTTCTAGCTTAAAATAATATTCGAGCGAAGAGAATAATGAAAAGTATATTGATGAAGACATGAAAGGACAGGGCAGATTTTTAGATGATCTTGGGATACCGTAAATAAACAAAATTTTTATTTTGAAAAAAAAAAAAAAAAAAAAAATTTAAATTTTAAAACTTGAAATGCTTTGAATTTTTATTCTTTTCTTTTGAATAAAGTTGTAAGCGATTTTTGATAAGTTTCGATAAATATTACTTCTTAAGAAAAAAAAAAGAATGGACTTTTCATTTAAATACTCGCAATCATATAAAAATGCAAGTTTCTTAAAACCCTCTACTTGTTTCGATAACTCTATATATGCACATCAAATGATGATTTTTTTTTTTTTCATAAATTCATATTTACCCCGGCTACACTATTCGCAATAATGCCATTATTTTTTCCATGTTTTTGAAAAATTATTTTCAATACTTAAATACCACACCGCTCAATAATTCGATAGGATGGCATATAGACGGTCCCAATATTGACGAATCCACATGATTTTTAGATATAGTACGAAGCTTCAAATGTATCAGACGTATCAAAATTTTACGATATTCTCGAATGGTTTTTTTTTTTTACAAATTATGTTTGGTTTGTAATTTTCAAAACAATGAATATCGGAATTTCATGTGTTGGATCAAGCCTTTGCCTTTGCCTTTTAATGAGAAAAAGTACCAAATTGAAAGTGCAAATTGTTTTGGAAAGTATTATTTCAACTCTTTTTCTATTGCTAGCAATAATTTCTCGGTCAATGGTGCTCGAATTCATTTAGTTGCTATAGAAAATATTTTGGAAGATCGAAAAGTGAAGCTACACCTCCTTAATGATATCAGAAGGCTTTTTACTATTTTGCATGAACAACATTTGCTTATCTCTGATAGCTCTATTCGAACCGGATACTCTGTTTGAACATCACATCAAATGAATTATGTCAACTTACGTTTAAAGGTTATTTTCGCTTGTGGACGGACTTACCTAACTCGAATTAAATTTAATAATGAGAAAAGAGAAAAATTTCAATTTCAAAATCAAATCAAGTTTGGTTGTGAGTGTTATATTAACTCAAAGGAAAACAATGTCTGTTAAGCAGATATGGCTAAATCGAATTCACACTCTGATCGTGAACATTAAAATTGTTTGTTATGTGATGTCCAGCAGCTTTTGATTTTAGAAACTTTTAATAAAAGCTTTTTGGTTTTTTTCCATTATTTCCTGAGCATACATCACATCAACAATCAATTGTTTAATAAAACGTTTTTAAACGAAAATCGAAGTGCGCCTTATCATTATCTAACAATTTGGACAGTAGTAGTTTTAATGCGTAGTATCTTAATTGAATTTTATTATTATCAAGTGCATAAATTTTTTTTTTTTTTTTTTTAATTTTAATTGATTTGAAGAGCAGGGAAAATATTTTACAATTTTTCTTTTCTAAATTAAAACTCAAGTATGCAAATATTTTATTATTGAAAACTGTATGAAAAAATATAAAAAAAATCAAATTAATTAAATTCGACTTCTATGATGTAGTCTGCTGCCTCAAGGGTTTTCAAATTAACTGTTAACATCTCTTAGACGTTTAATTAAATTTTTTCTTGTTTTTCTTCTTGTTAAAATTAATATTAGTTCTTTCTCTGAAGAAGGTGCGAGCGATACTTGTGAACTTGGACGTTTTTTAAAACTTGGCAGGCAGCACAACAAATAATGCATTCAATATGGCCAATGTTTAAAGAGTATGAAGACATCACTGGTATCACAGACAACTCATAAACAATATACACTTGAACTTGGAACGAGCAGCCGAACAACTTTCAGATGCATAATGAAGACTACGTCTTCACGCACCATAATTGCGTATGATTGCGCTTAATTTGCATATTAATTTCGATCATAGGAGGTCTTTTAAGCATGTCCGTCTGTCTGTCTGTGTAAGATATCAGCTTTAAATTTGGCAGAAACGTGGAAGTTTCTTTCACTTATCGATTACAGGCCGCGCTTACTTTGTAGGCTGAAAGCTGGAAGCTGGTCTATTTTCTAGCTGTCTTGGCCTGGCTGTTTCCCTGGTATTCCATGGTTAGGCTGTGTTCCACCGTGTTCCATAAAAATAGGAAAATCTCCCACACCTATTTATTAAAATTTACTTTTTCCCTCTTTTTTTTAAAGATAAAGGTTTTAGATATAAAAGATTCGGCGCAGACGAATATAATTTTCTTACTTTTTTGTTTATTAAATCAAGCTTTGATCAAAATATGAGATAACATGGCTTAATATAGAAATGCTTTTAGTTATGTTATAAACTAATCAATCAAATACATGTAAGTACTTACTTCGACTCGGCCTAAAATGATACCAGCACCGATTGTACCAATGCCTGCTAAAAAGAATGGAATGGAGACTTGTAATAAAATTGCGGTCCATTTCTCTTGCTTGAGGCCTGGTCGATTTAGGGCCAATTTTTCATCTACATTCCCCGGCACTCCTGCAATATTGGAAGCATCTGCACCACCACGGCCACCACCGATACCACCGATACCACCACCGCCGCCACTGCCGCCCGAGCCTGGATCTGGTTCTGAGGATGCTATGGACGTCGTGATGATAGAGCTTAATGAACCGGTTGTCGAATGTGGTAGACCGGACAACTTTTCATTGTCGGTATCTTCATTATTTGCGTATAAAGAGAGAAAGAGCAAAAAGTATTTATGTATTATGTAGATGAATTTATCATTTAAACATATGTTTACATAATATATATATGCGCAGCAATGCAGAAGTAAAATATGTTGTAATTGAATTGAAAATTTTAATGGATTTTATTGGGCATGCAAGCACTTTTATGTACAAACCTAAGTACTTAGATATAATATTCTGCAGATATAATATTCTGGCTGTTAAATCGCACTTGGCTCTAGTCATCATATATTTTATTCACGATTTAAAGTGGACCTCATAAATCAAACGTTGTCTTGATCCAATATAACATAACTTTTAGAGTTCGTGTCGATTTGATTATTGCCAAATAAGGGAAATTATCGAAAGGTCCCAATAATCATTTGCTTCTCGTTTTAAAAGACAATTTGACAAATAATTTTTCCTAAATTTGTAATTTTTTTTTTTAATTTTTTACAAATCTAAATCCATGAAGAATTAAAAAAAAAAAAAAAAAAAATTAAGTAATAATATCAACAAGCATAATAACGAGATTTTTTTTTTGGCTTAAAGGAGAATTATTAACATAAATATTAGGTTGGGGAAAAGGTAATCCATTCAATCTTATAAGAGAACTTCAGGACTTTATTTAACATTTCGAATTGGAAAATAATGGATTACCTAATATATTAGGTTGGGGAAAAGGTAATCCATCCAATCTTATAAGAGAACTTCAGGACTTTATTTAACATTTCGAATTGGAAAATAATGGATTACCTTTTCCCCAACCTAATATATTTATAGAACTAAGATAAATAGTGTGGTACAAGTGCACAAATAAATCAGATAAAATAGTTGTATTCACTTGCAGATTATTCCCACCATCAACATTTAATTAGTCAGTAATTATACCCCACCCCATTTAGGGATATATTAAGTTCAGGCGGATGTATGTAACATTCAGAAGGGCATGAAATATGCTTTTTATCATAGCGATCAATTCAGAGTTATTTAAGCAAGCTTGCCTGTTCATCTGTCTGATGTTTGCCCATGTATTCTTGTCCTCAATCTAAAGTTCACAATTTCTCCGATATTTTGACGAAATTTGACATATTGAAATGTTTTGGATCAAAGACGAATTTATTTCAGACCATCTTGACAACCATTTTCTATATAAGGGTATGAAGTTATATTTAAATATAACTAGCAAAGTCACAAAAAGCAATTTGATATAAACTATACATCGTTGGAAAGGTTATTTATATTCATCAAAGAATCACGCAAAACAAATTTCATTTTGCCGCAATACTTGGTTTGCCCACAATGGGCAATTAAACTTCCAATTTTTGAATATCATATTTACCAAAGCAGAAAAACTTTTTTATATCAAATTTTATCCAATTAACAAAAATTGATGTTTTGTTTATCATATTCATTCAAAAAAAGTTCCCAAATAGTGCTATTTTAACTATATTTGATATAAATCCATCTAAAACTTTGGTTAACAGGATTCTGTTAGCCGCTTAATAGACCTCTGTTACCTGGTTTGGTTTGTGACTTTGCTAGTTATATTCACACACCCTTTTTCCTGTATAGCGCCACATTGGAAAGTCTTTGAAAAAAAAAAAAAATTGCAATTTTTAATATTTATCGCAAAAAAATCGGTAGAAATTTGTATTTTGGCATGTAAAATCAATGAGAAAAATTTCGAGCAAGTATGACCGTGTTTTGAACCAACTCCCATATAATCGTTTCCATGAAAAAGTTCAATTTTTAATATTTTATTATGCAAATCCCAAAGTTCCCAATAGTATTTTAAGATAAATATTAACTGTACTAGATTTCGATCTCGTAGGTCTCTTTTCAGGTCCTCAACCTATGTAAAAGTTCTGGTGGAATGTAAAGCTTTATATGATAAAGAGTTTTAAGTTTTAATATTTTATGATGAAAATTCGTTCGTAATAATAAATTGATAAAAAAGTAATAGTACAGTGTTTGAGATCTCACCATCTTTTCTCTTTATATCGTATCAAAGTCTAATTTTTAATACTTGATGAAAGAGTAAATTTATATCTTACTCTTTAACCGCTACCCCCATATAAGGGTTTTCAGAAAAAGTCGTTTTTAAAATATAGCAACAGAATCGAATTTTTAGTAGTTCATGGCAGTAATTAGTAAAATAATATGATCTTTGACAGAAAAGTTAAATT
>KK351174.1:180594-193764 GCA_000671755.1 Glossina brevipalpis | reverse complement strand
TTTTTTTTTTTTTTTGGTTTTGGTTTATTATTTTTTTCGTACAAACCCTGCTAATGCTACTAAAAACCGTATTAAATCGAACTCAAGTTTATCGAAAGAAAAAAAGACAAAATTTATGTTCCATTTGGAGAGACTTATTCGATCGTGTAAATATGAAACCTCAGTACATCTCATTGTGATAAAACAAGGAAACGTTTGTGAAATATTTCCTTATTAGAGACAAAAAATAAAAATTTAAGAAGGACGCGTTTATTAGGGAATTTGTGTAAAAAGTGTTTTTATTCTGTTTACGATAACGGATAGTAACCATCCAAACAAAAGGCTCTTGGCTAATGTTGCAAACTTAGATACATAGAGATTTTAATTCATTTACCATATTTTTCATATAAGTATCTGTTCATAACTCGCTCTCTGTCTCTCTGTCTCTCTCTCTTTCTCTCTCGCTCTCTCTCCTTCTCTCTCTCTCTCTCTATCTCGCTCGCTCTCTCTCTCTCTCTCTCTCTCTCTCTCTCTCTCTCTGTCCCTCTCTCTGTCTACTAAATTATCTCATAGGAAAATGTAATATTTTTTCATACATACATTTGAGATAATTGTTTGCTAATTGCATCTCTAAGGAGCGCACAAATTATTGTCAAGAAGAAGTTATCGTAAAGAACGAAATTATATCACATAAAAAAGAAAATATAAGAAGTTTATTATAAATTCGATTTGTGACGATATTTCAGACTTCAAAACAATTCATTTGTAAATGATGGATTTGTCACTTGATTGATTAGAACTTTTTTATACTAACTTTAGATATTGGAAGTCGTACACGATCGTACGAAATATTTGTTCAATGTTTTTTACAAGTCCGAAGGTGGTAACGTTTTGTGCATTATAGATTTGTTTGTTGATATAGATCGGATCCGTTCTTATATTGAAATTTGAATTTGTTTTGGTAAATATTTGCTTTAAGTTGCCGATTAATTGCTTCCAAAGGTACATCCAATGCTAGGTACATCTCCCCAGCTTTGGTTTGCGGCCATCAGTTAAAAGTGCATAAACCAAGTTTTGAATTCGTGAGCAGTAATCTAACAGCAAATGATTAACAGATGAATGGACAACAAATGATGCTATAGTGACTCTGAATCTTACATCCCCAAAGAATCTATTGTTGTATTTATACACTATAATCTCATAACTCGATGAATTATAAAAAAAAAATGGTCTGCCTTTAATGGCAGATCGATCAACTTACACCCCACCGTACATATAATGAAATATTTCGTGATTCTAACGTATTGACTTAAGATAGCGAATATTGAAGACACTGCATTTGCAATGAATATTATAACTTTTTTTATTTATTTCGTTTTTATTATTATAAAAAACGAAACTAATGATAATTTTTTTTTTCGTAAAAAACTTTTATTTTTCATTAAAACACGAGAACGGCCTATAATTATGCTAACATGACGATTAAGGTATACGACCATATTCAGCTTCGCGCGCGTGTGTGTGTGTGTGTGTGTTTGTGTTTCCGAATCAACAAACATAAGAAAAACTACACAGCAAGTAATCACAAGTGGTAACTAAAGGAGTTCCTTTAAGGTTAATAATTAGTCAAGTGAGTAATACGTATGATACTAACAAAATAATTACATTTTCCTCCGTTTATCCACGTTATGTAATACCGGTTTAGCAACCCGGTCCTTAATCATTCTTAAATTCATTTTTTCGTTTTGTTTTACAACGTATTGTCGTCTATGCACCGTATAACAATGTGAAGTTCGATGCGAACCCCATTGATAAAATTGCAGGCGCATGCGATTTAGCTTAACGCATGTTTTCAATCATATACTGTAAATTTACTTACATATATATATATATATATATATATAGGAAGATCAAAATAAAAATAAAAGTTAATGAAAACTTCGAGGCGCGTATTAGCTGAACTTTTCGAATTCATAATTCATTTTCTTTTCCATCTTCCTGATGAGGAATTCATTTTCATTTTGTAGAACTGTGCCGCACACTATTCATCAATCAGTCCAATCGTTTTTTTTTTTTTTTTTTTTTTTTTTTTTTTTTTTTTTTTTTTTTTTTTTTTTGCGAATCTTCAATACGTTTTGTAGAATAAGATTATCATTGTATATCAATTTTAAGGAAACTGGCGTAACATGACCTTTAAATAGCTTGGAATCTTACCCTGAATCGAAAGAGGTTCTAGACATATTCATCCTTCTTCTTATTAATGTATGAGATGTTATGTATATTCAATTTAACTTTGCTCGGTAATGAAGAGTACATAAATGAAATGGCCGAATTTGAAGGTAAATTGGATTCATTTTGGCATTGATTTTTTAAAACAAGGACCAAAGATAAAAATTGTGAATTTCTGAATTTTCTAAGAAATTAAATTCTCCCCGAATTCAAAACTAATGCAATAATTTTTTTTTAATAATCTTAGCTTTTGCTAAAGAAGCAGGATTTCGTTTACCTTCATCCTGTAACGGTGTTAATAAAGTTCCAGTTTAATTGTTAAAAACATTTTAAATCTTAACTAAGAATTTAAGATTCGTCGCTCTCAAGGTTGATTATAGCCTTCAAATTTTTTTTTTGATTTCAACCTAAAAAAAAAAACCGTAAAATTGTGGTTTCTATCTAGTATAGATAGTAAACGAATGAACCATAAAAACGTATCGAATAAAAACATTATTTTGTTGAATTGTTAAATAAAATTTAAAAAAAGTGGGTAAACTATTATAATTTATAAGAGGCCATGAAAAACGCATAAATTAAGTGAACATTTCAAATTTAAAAAAAAAAAAAAAAAAAAGACTTAGAAATCCAAAACAATGGTTATTCAAGTGTTTGCACGATTCACTATTCACTAAGCGATTATAACAAAAATTCTGCGAATTTCTTGTCATCGATAAAGAAGAACATGATATACGAAGGGTAGGTTTCATATTATTACTATACTAAACTAATAAGAACAAACTTTAAGCATATAAATGTCGATACAAGAAAAAAAAAAAAAAGAGAAAAAACAATTACCAAAATTTGTATAAAATTGTTTTATAATTTTGCTTAGCAAAGATTCTTTTTTTTTTTTTTTTTTTAACTTATAAACTGCACGTTTTTATTAAAAAGTTAAAAAAAACAAAAATGATATTAAAAATAGCTTTTAAAGCCTTAATTTAAAATTGTGTTTAAAATCAGATAAATGTATGTATTTTATTAATTTATGGCAATATTATAAAGATGTTATTAAATTTTATTATTATTGTTTTTATTTCATTTTTTTTGAATATTAAACAAATTTTAAACCGATAGCGATCTTTGCTCAACGATGTTTTACCGCAAACTGAACAACCAAAGACTCTACCAACACTTGATAATACGTGTTTCTCACAAACAAACATAAACGCATAAACACACAAATGCATTATATATTTCTACATACATACATACATACATACATACACACACATATAGATATATATATATATATGATATATATGATCGATCCACAATTCGATTGCTTCAACTCATAATCACGTTATTAGAGAGTTCAATACCATGATAAGATTTCCAACTAGCTAATACAGCAATAATTACGAATACGTAGTTAAAGATATATATTTATATACACATACACATACGTATATGTATATGTAATATGTATGTATGTATTATATAAAGAAAACAACCTCGTGGAGAAGAGCACACCTCCAAATGATGGGAAGAAAAGTTGGCATCAGTATTATTAGTTATTTATGATCACAATTTATTTGTTGTCATATCGATCAATTACGATTGAATGAAACTAACAACAATGTTTCGTCTAATTCGCAAAGTCAAAGTAAACAAATCATTTACTCGTACACACATACTTAAACATGTATACATACATACATCTTACAACAAAAATCGAACTAAGCATAATTGTCATCAAGCGCATGCATTTGTGTATTCAATCAAACCCTCCTCTCTTACAAAATAAGATTAGCGATACACAAACACTCCTACAACATTTAACGGGAAAGTACACTTAATAACATTTAAAGGAAAGATCTATAGATCGACCTTTAAATAAATGTACACGGCAATCTTTATTATAATTACAAGAACAACATTGCATATATATATATATATATATATATATATATACATGTATTAATATCAGTAACTGACATCAGAAATAAAAACATACACAACATATTCTTAGCTCGTGTATTCAATTATTGGACAATTTTCTCTCTCAGTAACCCGACTAATAATAATAATAAATTGGATTTTAGGGTAAAATAACGCAGCAGTTTTTCATTCAAATAATTGAGATAATTAAAAAGGAAAATCCCTTTCAACCTTTCAAAAGTACATATGTATATGTATAAGCATTACTAGGAAATATTCTTTAGTGTTATCTAAAATGAGAAGAAAAGAAAATAAACTTTCAGACGACGGCACTAATATGCCCGAATAAATATATAATATCGAGATTTAAAGATTATTATCCTCAATAAACTATAAAATGCAATTTACTGCCTACAGCGAGAAGGCGGATCTATTTGCGTTTTTCTATTGAAATTTGAGACGATTTTCATCGATTTATTTACGAAATTTCGCATCAATATTTATTATAAATTTAAATTGCAATATATCGTGTATTGTGAGCAAATCGCATTTATGTTTAAATTTGATCTTTAGCCATTTGACTATGAACAATTTTTGGGACCTTAAATGGGCAATGGTTATCATTCCAAAAATAAACTGAAGAGGAGTTGGAACTATATAATTAAAAGCAATCGTAAGTGTTTTATTGCGCCACTAGTGCGCTTGACCGCGCTTGGAAATGAAAAAGCAAATATCTTGTAAACACCACTCTTCAACGGTATAGGTATAAAAATTTACGAAAGTCGCCAAACTGACCGACCAAGATCATTTTGATTTAGCATATTTAGGCAAATTTTATGTAATGTGTAGTATTAAAAAAAAAATGACTTTTAATGTAGAAGTTAAAGCGAATCATAATTTTCATCAATCATTGTTCTAGAGAGCACAGAGAGCATAATCGATTTACTCGAATAAAAATGAAATAAATAAACAAATTTTATATTCAATTTGAATGGCAAGAAATCAACTCGGGTTTTCCCTTCTATTTCCTTCATACATTTTCCATCCGCATATCCTATTACTATCTGAATAAATTCCGTTGTCAAATTGTTAATTAAGTACAGCAAATAAGAAAATCATGTTCCGAATTTGTGACCGAATCTTTTATACTCAACATCCTTATATTAGAAAAAATATGGAATATCGTGAGAATTTCTGCTATGGCTTCATCCTGGAATTAGAAGTTTTTTTTTAGTTTGTATCGCACTGCACGCGTGTCTAAAACAAAGATCTTGGGTCAAAAATATACACACTTTATGGGATTTTTGAAGCTCCCTTTTTTGATGTTATAAATATTTCGAGAAAAAAACTGAAATTTTAATACTTTATTATATTGAGCTAAGATGATTTTTTTTCATTTCTATACAAAAACACTACATAATAGCTAATATAGTACACGAGGAAATTTTTCTATGAGTAAAAAACCTTTTTCTGACGCGTTGTGCGGTGTGTACACTCTGATCCATTTTCAATAACAGCATACGCACAAACAAGAACTGTCAATATTTTAAATCAAATTCGCTTCAGATCTCAAGCTTAAATCGATTCTAAATTTGATCAAGAATGTATATACTTTACGGGGGTCTCTGAAGTTTACTTCTAGATACAGCAAATAAAATAACGAAATGAATATACCCCCACCCTTCCCCTTCGGTATAATAAATATAAAAAGCAATACTTTATTGTTTGCTCATTTCTACGGGAATTCCCCGACAACTGGAAATAGTTAGGAATACCCCATAAATGTTAATAACAAAAACTTAATACCTTGAATAAGTGCAATCGCAAATGCATTTATCAAGAATTTCATTCGAGTTATTGGAATGTCCTTGCGCGAGAAACGCGTTATAAAAGAGACGCACTATAGAAAACTGTTGCTTCGCGTTATATACAAAATTGTATTATAAAACTTTTGGGAAAATTTGGTTGCAGAGGTTCAAAAACGAAATATAGTTTTCCTTAAAATAGTATATTTGATCAACTTATTTGTACTTAACTAGAACTATACATATGAAGTAAGTTTCTTAATTTGTTTATAATCTACCACGTATGACTAGAAAAAGTAAAAGAGAAAAAACAATTTCTACGCAATTTCAATAGAATTTCAATCTACAACGGAGACTTTACACATTTTCTTACTAAAACTATTTAAAATTTTGAAAGGATCCGTAGCCGATGATATCCAAAATTCAGTTGAAGATGAATGAACGAAATTGGCTTTAGAAAATCGAAAAAATCCTTTAATTTTGCATAATTTTTACACGAATTCATTTTAAATATACGAAAAAAGTTTTTGAAAATAATTCTTCTTCATTAAGTTTACTTTAACCAATACTTTTACTATATGCAAGCTCAAATAACAAATATTGGTTGATCTTTTTCGAAGCAGAAATGTTTTTAATCAGTTTAACTTTCTCACCACTAATTATGTTTTCACAACAAATATCGCTCCCAATGCAAGTTCATCCGAATGCTATATGAACGGGTAATGTACACTATTGGCCTCATTTATCAATCGTTTATTGTTTTAATCAACTTTTATGAAATTTTATTGTGCAGCAAAATATGAGTAGAATCATACGGATATGTCGTGGCTGTCCAACCTTTTGACTTGGTCTCATATATTGCAACATACAAAACCTAAATTTGTCCATAGCCAAAACCATGAACCAAAATAACATAACAATATAACAACACTTTTTACTAAATTTCAAAAATTATGATATTAATGCGATATTTGTAATTATTGACTTGAATTATGTACTTTCCGTTATACATCATTTTATTGAACCACATTTTAAGCTGCCTTCTTGTCCCTTACGATATATTAATTTTTATTTGTATAGCAAAACACTTTCTAATTAAATATTTTGTATTACATTTACAGCTGTTGGACTAAGCAGGACTTCTTTTTACTGAACATGATTACTACTAATAGTAATAAATTAAAACGAAACCACTCGACACTTGAAAGGCCTTTTACACGCATTCACACCTGAACTCGAGATAACGTAATCATTGTGTGATGATTGTAGTATATTTGGTGTATTAAATATATAAGTCGGGATAAATATATGTGTTTGCATGTGCTAACACATTCAGTATCGTATAGCTATCGGTAAATACGTTTATTAAATTTATAGCCGTTAATTTATTAAAGATTAATTATAAACAAGTGCGAGATCTATGGTTTGAAGCGTACTTTGAATCAGTGTTCCCGAATGTTTATGTAACAAAAAAAAAAAAAAAAAAAAAAAAAAAAAAAAAAAAAAAAAAAATTTTGGTTCCCAGACATTATTGATCAAAGAACGAGGATAATAAAGAACAATGTTTTTCAAATCAAATTTCTTTTCAATACTTATTGCGTGCAAAGTTTCTTTTAATTCAATGCATTTTGTCTAAGATTTTTTCTGGAAAGTTTCCAATATATGATGCATCGTCGTCAGAATGTTCGCCACCTATCCTTGGTTAGTTACCTTATAAATTTCCTTTGCAAAACTCTTGAGGAAATGAGAGTAAATACAACTTAAAGAAGAATTTTTAGAAGTCGAGGTAATGTTGGATTCCTTGAAGATCAAATCTCTGCCTATAAATGAAAGAGAGTCTAACGATATTTTGAACTGCAACAAAATATGAAAAATATAATTTTGCCATTTTCTTACAAACTGTAGAAGAAATTATTATTATATTTATCTCTAACAAATATTTACATAAAAGTCAAATAAAATGTCTCTGTAAACTACTCTTACATCAACGTCGTTAGTCATATGCAACCCACTCATAGACAGACAGCATGGGGTATGGAGTGTAGAGAGCATGCGATAAATAGAGATTGAATGATAAATAGTTTAGAAATTTTTGAAAACAAAAAAAAACAATGATCGAGATACTCTCCAATTAACTTATATCATTTAAACAACCGAATTAAAAATATATGATCTGGTAAAGATGAATGTCATCTTACCATCCTCGCTCGATGACAAGGCTGCGTACCCATCTGTAGATCTTATGCATAGAAAAAAAAGATCACGTTTACTACAGTCACACATTTTGGGGAAAATACTTATAATATTCACTTCACTTTAAACCCAACTAAAAACACATGGAGAAGCAAAATATTTTGGTAAAAATGCTTATAGCATGCAATGTACATAATTTATTCACGTTTGCTTTCAATTTCTGCTTATTTTGCTCTTTTTTTTAGTATTTGTTTACAGTTTTGGTTGTCCTATCAATTTTGCCTTCTTCTTCTTCTTCTTTTTTTCTTATTAATTCTTGGAGTCAATGAAAACTAATTAATTTAAGCTGAAATGCAAAGATTATTATGATAAGTACAACGAATTTTCTTTTATTATTTTATTATTATTTTCTATTACTTGACTTTTTCTATCTTATTGTTTTGTAATCCATTTTTCCCATTTTCCTAAAGATGCCACCTGATAACATACAACTCATCTGGAATGTAAATTATTTAACCCATTGTACTCGGATGATTGTAGGTTTGTATAAAAAAGTTATAAAAAAATTATTTATTTATTTATTTATTTATTTATATATGAAACGAGAACAATTCGTAACGATGCACTACCCTACCCTACCCTACCCTACCCTACAGAGTACATAATACTTGTCTGATTTAGTTAAGTTATCCTTAATGGTTATTTACGTTTAACTATTCTTTTTTCATTTTTTTGAGATAGGATAGGAGCCGTAGAGTTTCGATCTAAAAACCAGCGCCATATTAATATATGATTAGGATCCAATATACGATCCCAAAAAAGCTATTTTGCACTTTTGCGTTTTAAATTACTATTAAAAGCTAGACTGAAGCATTAAAACAGATTTTAAAAAAGAAACAGACAAATGTGCGGTCTTCGCTATCTGGAAAAAGTACAAAGGCGTGGAGATGTTGAACTGACCACAACCTACAGTTTCAAACTTCATCGTTCAAATGCTAAGTAAAGCAGAAAATCTTAGGAAAATGTGATTGATGACAACAACAAGTATCAAACAGGTGTCTAATGAAGACGAAATGTATACTCTCTGCGCAAAGCGTTACTCAAACAAATTTTTATGAGACACAGCTGTTTATTTGCATGCAATTCTTTTTTTTTTTCTAAAGCATACTTCTAAAGTGGTTTGCCAGACGTATTTTCGGAAAACATAACGCATGCAATCTCTTTAGCTGTTTAGTTATTTTTTTTATTTAATCGCCGCAATAATAAGAAAAAGTGAAAATTATAAAAACGTATCTTTTAGTGTTGAGTCCATTATTTCGGACGAGATGTACTTATTTTTCGTCAACGTCAGGAATAAAATATAAAAATATTAGTTTGGGGAAAAAGAAATCCATTATTTTTTCGGTAGATGGCTACACTGGTAGATTTCTCGTAAAGTATCGATCAAACAATTTCAGATTTATGCTCGTTGAAAAGGTGACATTTCGCAGTAAAAAAAATTCTTTTGTTGTTTTTTGTTTGGTGCATTCAGTTGTGAGTTACAGCGTGTTAAAAATGGAAGTGAACAAAGAGAAAATTCGTTACATTTTACAGTTTTTCTTTGACAAAGGCGAAAATGCAAGCCAGGCGGCTACAATTGTCAATGGCGTTTATGGTTCCGATACTGTAACAGCCAATTATGTGCAATTTTGGTTTCGTAGATTCCGTTCAGGAATTTTTGATATTAAAGATGCACCTCGCACAGGTAGGCCAGTCGTCGAAAATGTCGATAAAATCGGAGAAATGATCGAAGTTGACCGGCATGTTAGCAGTCGCCCAAGAGCTAAAAATCGACCATAAAACAGTTTTAAACCATTTACACAAAGCTGGATTCAAAAAGAAGCTCGATGTTTGGGTGCCACACTAATTAACAGAAAAAAACCTGATGGATCGAATTTCCATCTGCGAAGCCTTGGCCAAACGGAATGAGATAGACCCATTTCTTAAACGGATGGTGACTGGAGATGAGAAATGGATCACATACGATAATCCTGTGCGAAAACGATCGTGGTCAAAGAGCGGTGAAGCACCTCAAACGGTGGTCAAACCAGGACTAACGGCCAGGAAACTTTTGCTATGCATTTGGTGGGACTGGAAGGGGATTATTTATTATGAGTTGCTTCCATATGGCCAAACGCTAAATTCTGATCTCTACTGTCAACAACTGGACCGTTTGAAGATAGCGATTGACCAGAAACGGCCAGAATTGGCCAACAGGAGAGGTGTCGCGTTCCACCAGGACAACGCTAGGCCACACACACATCTACAGTGACTCGCCAGAAACTTCGGGAGCTTGGTTGGGAAGTTTTAATGCATCCGCCATACAGTCCGGACTTGGCACCAAGCGATTATCATCTTTTTCTTCAATTCAAAATTGGAATCTAGGGAGGATTGTGAAAATCGACTACTAGAGTTTTTTGCAAATAGAGACCAGGACTTCTATGAGAGAGGCATTTTGAAGTTACCTTTAAAATGGCAACAAATCATACAACAAAACGGTGCATATTTGACCCAAATCGGACAATCCGAAGCATGTTAAATAAAGTCCTGAAGTTCATATAAAGATAATGGATTTGTTTTTCCCCAAACTAATATCTTTAACACCGATCGATTTGTTCATCTTTTGATTTTTCCGTTCACCGTTTCCATTTATTTATTTTTCTTTTTTACAATTTTCATATATATACATCACATCCATAACTGAAACGACTGTTCCTATCGATATTTTGAGCAACGAAAAAAGACGACAAAAGTGAAGTCAAACATTTACGGAAGATGTGTTAACTCATTCGGAAGAAGTGCATTTTTTCGAAAATCATCCCCAATAGTGGCGTTGTTTTTTTACTTTTTTCATTGGATCACTCATTTAAATTTATATTTTTACCTTTCTAAAATACTTGTTATATCATACCTATCTTATTTCCATACTAACTGACAATTTCAATTTAATATTATTGCACATAAGAAGTGCGAAGCTACTGTCTGAGCTCGAAAATGCCTTACAACGAAGAATACAATCCGTTTCGATTGAGTTAGGTATAAATAAAATGACATTTTGGAAGAGTGTGTTACGTCATATTAGAACGTAATAATTGTTTTCCCGTTAGCCACCTTAGTCAACATCTAAGGTTCAAAATTTTAAATCATTCCAAAAAAAATTTGTTGAAAATAACGCATTCTTCCTCCTATTTAAGTTCTGGTATCACAAACCTTCTAATGTATATATATATATAAACAAGTTAAAGACCTCGTTGGCCAATAACAGTACGATACAATCAAAAAGCCTTAATCAATTATTTTCTTTCATGTTTTATCAATTCTACATTGACCCTCTTGGTTTCCTACCATCCGTCCGTCCTTTCATTTCTACATCAAACATAAACTTAGATATTAAATCTAACAGAACTAGAACGTTTCCACACAATTGGAAAGAATGCAATAAAGTTCAAATAATTCCTTATCCGTTTGCCTACGGGGTCTATAAAAATAATTAAATAACTAATGCAAAGTCTAAAGATACTAAGCGTTTGCTCAAGATCTATGGCTTTAAAAATATATGTTTAAAAATTAGTGTTTTCTTTCATTTAAGTATTAAATTTTGATCAAGAAAAAAACTTCAAATTCAATTCACTTAAATAAAATTATT
Source organism: Glossina brevipalpis (assembly GCA_000671755.1). Lineage (NCBI taxonomy): Eukaryota > Metazoa > Arthropoda > Insecta > Diptera > Glossinidae > Glossina > Glossina brevipalpis. The sequence goes on along the minus strand of KK351174.1, from coordinate 181,953 downwards.
GAATACATTTTCAATAATTGTTCTGTATTTAGTTTAACTAGAACTATTAAGAACTCCAAACTCGATAAGAGTGTTAAATCAAAATATTTTATACATTTGGAAATATATGAGCCGCAAACCAAGAAAAAAATGAAATAACTTTTGAAATCAGCAGAAAAGAATGAAAATAATTGGTTCACAAGACGACTGACTGACTGACTCCTTCTTTGATTAATATTTGCTTTAGTCTTAAACTAGATAAAGTAATATTTAAATTTGTTTATACTATTGAATGAATCTATGTTGCTCATATCCAATAAAACCCTAAATCTATGACACAGATCTAATTATTTATCACTCAAATGTTCGAAGAATTAAAGAATAAATCGTAAAAAAAAAAAAAAAAGAGAACTGTAAGTAAAAGGGACAAAGACTCGTAGCATAGAGAACACTTTCCATAAGAACTTAACTAAGTCCCACTGTTTGTTAGGTAGCAAGCATCGCCTTAAGAAGGAGATGATCATATGTATGAATGAATGTTAATAGCTTGTACGCTAATAGATAAACTTTTTAGTCAATTAGTTTTTCTTTCTTTCTTACGTGCGAATCGTTTTATCAAGCCAACCAACTGACAAAAAACTACCACTATGTGACGCTTGAACTCGTCGACCGTGCTGCTACAATTCTTACGCTCTTATGTATAATATCTTGTTGGCGGAAAAACATCGCAAGCAGCTAATATCAACGGCATTACACACCCGATTAAAGTAAGCTGCATCGGATATTCGGATATACTACATAGCATACGTAATAATATACTAATTATTCAAGTATTTTTCCAAGTGTCTCAAGTAAAGTTTGATTAGTTTATAAAATCGTTTAGTATAAAATAGAGAAAAATCTCCGTTATTTACGTGATTAATGTCTGAACCGTTATCGCTGTCACTAGAGTGTACAAGTACATAGGAAATTGTTAAAGAACTACATATTAGTTTCACCTTAACCAAAGCAAATTCATTCTCATATGTCAAAAATTACATCTTATTTGTATTATCATCATGTATATGTCATGCATAAATCGCAGATTGTTTGGGTTAAGTTATTTATATACACTTTACTGCTACTATGGAAGCTACACGAATTTATGCGTATGAGCATGAATACGTACGTACATTAGTAAAAAATAATAAATTTTATACAATTATTGTAAATGAAGAACTTTCTACATATATAAGTAAAAAAAAAGTCCTTACGATTTTGCCGCCGTCTCATATCTTTTACAGAGAATTGTTATCCGAGCTAATTAATTTTTTAGACGAATATGCACATTTATATTGGTTTTTTTTTTTTTTTTTTTTTTTTTTTTTTTTTTTTTTTTTT
>KK351174.1:162210-180584 GCA_000671755.1 Glossina brevipalpis | reverse complement strand
GTCACTGAGTTACTCTCTCTTTCTTCTCAATTTTTAACTTGTTTAACTTAAAGGAGAGATATTAAAAGTCATTAAATTTATAAAATTTATTTATCTATGTTGGCGGCGAATAATGCTTTCAATTATCGAGCATGGTAACACTAAAAAAAAAAACAAATGTTTACCATTGTAATAATAACAATAAAACCATTCACAATTGTTGCGCATAAAATTCTCAAATTTACGAAGAGCTTTTCCAATAACTCTCAATAAAAATGTACGGATATGTTGATTTTTGTATCATTGGCTACGCATTAATGTTTAATCAAATCCATTGCATCTTATTCTTTTATTGCAAAAAATTCTCATCATTTCAATAACTGTAAAGTGATCAATTTTCATTCCGAATTTTAGTTTCGCACAATATTTAATTGCACATACATATGACACAAAATATGTATATGTAGATGTGTTAAAGCAACAGCCATTTACGCCATTTTTTATATCATCACCTTAAGAAAACGCTCGCTTTTATCTAATTTTGCAATACGTTGTTTTCTACGAATTTATTTGAAACAACTCCATTAGACATATTTCTTTCTGCATTTACTGAACAAACTGGTTTTATGTCTTCTTCTTCTTCTTCTAAACAAAATCACCCAGAATACAATTTTATATACGTAACACATATACCTACATTTGATTTAACATAAAATACATCAGAAAATTCGTATTGAGACGAATTTGTAATACCCATCATCCGAGATAAATATCGAAAAAGTTGGATTTTCTTGTAATTCAACTTAGGCGGTGAACACCATCTTACATGAACTTCGATAAATAATTCTAGCGAATTTCAAATAAATGTTTTCTATTATAGTTGGATATCCAAAAACAGATTATAAAAGAAAATATTTTAGAATTTTCGTTTTTTTGTTTTTTTTTTTTTTTAAAAATTAATTAAGACGGATAATTGCCACTATTCAATTTGTTCCGAGAAACTGAAACAATGAGAAAAATTGCTTATACTTATGAAAAATGGGGAGCATACAATTGCATGCGTACTTCGTACAAAATTAATATACACGCACTCTTCGTCATAGTTACAAAATTAAAACCTCAATAAAATCACACCACTTTAACAAAATATTTTATTATTTATAATATTATAATTTTAGCGCGATCATACAAATAATTTCTAATACACAAATTCGCATTTGCATTCGCAGACACGAACTGGTTTTCTTAATTTCGAAACAAATAATAAACTTTATGCTAATGTCCTCCTCATGTGTAAGTGAGAAAAAAAGAAGAGAAGAAACGTTTGAGAAAATACAATATAAACATAAAACTTTTGGGTATAAAAATAAATTTTGACAGAACCTCTATATGTTTTATTTATTTACAGGTACCTATGCAAATGTTTAGTAAATCAGAAGTAATAACAGAGTTCTGTCATTCACGTTTCCTGGAATTTCGTTACCAATTGCTTATTGACAACCACACTTGATAAATTGTTCTTCCTAACACTACACTTACATACATAAATCACTTAGTTTTCACATTTGACAGCAATTTGGTCTCGATTCTTAATTTTAAAAACTTGAATTCGTTTCTAATGTATTGTAATTCAGCAGAAATATTTGTAAAACATTTGGAGAGCGTGTAGAGTTATAGAAGCGAAATGTTTCAAATCGATTGCTTGAAAATTTAATATAAAACATTAAGAATTTCTTATAAAATAAAAACGGATAACAAAGTTATAATCGGAAACTTATAGAAAACGAAACTTCGGATAGTTGTAACAATCCGTTACAGCCATATGCAGTATATGCATCGCTTTTCAATTTTGTCCTAATTCTCGTAATCGTAAAAACGAAAAAAAGTTTGGAATTTGTCATAGATATTTGTCATCTATATTCAAAATATCGTTTTTGAAAATAGGCGTACACCTTAACGTAGCCTCCAGAAGTGGAAACATTAAAAATATAACGGACCAAATAATTTCTTGTACAAAAATATATGTTTGGAAAGAGATTTCAAAAAATGGTTCGATCTAAACCCTAAACGTCTCCTGTTCGGCTTATTCTGATGGCAAAACATGTCAATGTTTCATGAAAATATCTCGAAAATTACGATTTACAGATTGAACACAAAAGAAACTCGAGGGGACAGACGGACTTAAGCGGATTCCAAATCGATCGGCATAATAAACGCTGCTTTTATGCTGGTATCGCTGGTATCTTTAACAAATTTAATATACACTTTCATCACAAATGATATAGGATAGAAATTTCATATATACGTACTTCAAGATCTCGAAAGCTTCCAGAGCCGCCGTGAAACTAGATATAATAGCATTAAATTCGGCATGTTTAGATCAATTTCAGAGATTCAGAGAAACAAAAAGAGATGAACGTGTCCCATTCATAAACCCGTCCATAATAGCCACCATGAAAGTACAATTCAAGAACTATTAAAAAATTCAATATATATATTTTTTTTAAAGAGTTAAAGAACTCATAATAAAATTTTAATGTACAGATGGAGACAAAAGTTTGTTAGAGATAACACCAAGAGATTCAACAATACTCCTAAAAATACAAAAAAAAAAAAAATGTGATTAAAATTGTGTATATTCGTATTTTGTATACTCTACACAAATTACGACATGACTTTCAAGAATTAGGTACTGCTTGTAAGAACATTTTGAGTATTTCGCATTTAATTCAGATTTTGAATAATATCCCTATTATTTTCAGCGTAACTAATTTTGGCTAATGGTGGCTTTTTCAGTTTTTGCTCTATCGCAATTTTGACAAGATTAAGTTTCTATTAAAACACAGTTGGATATATTTAATCTAACTAATTGCGAAAAGATTTCCTAGAATATAAAATTTATTTTAAAACATTAATTTAATAAACGATTTTTACAAGATAATTCAAATGATAATGATTTTGCCGCAACTTCCATAACAAATAAAAGTTATCTCTCAGGATTTGAAAATGATATGGAATTGTCGGATAGTAATAAAAGATCAGCTCGATCAAATTATCGTCAAATTAAAAAAGCGATTTTTTTTTTAAAATAATAAATTCGAAGAAAATGATCAGAAAATAGATGTCACCGTATGGATTGTCTGCCGAAATCCGATATTCACAATAGATTATATATGTATTCCATAACAACAACAACAACATATAATTTTTGTTTCAATTATATATAGAAGAATCGCATCGAAAGTACTGAAACAACAGAAAATTAAACTTAACGGATATATGAAGTCTATTAAATTCGATTTCTGTAAGAGATATAGAACGAGTTATACATTCATATACATGAGAAATACCAATGAAACCCAATTTTTTATCTTATTTTATTTTAAATGGAGCGAAAAAATACAGTGACGAAGGGCAACAAAAAGCATTCAGTTTGACGGGTAACGCGATCTACATATGAAAAGGCATTTTATCGTTAGTTGAACTCGTGTTAGTAAACCAGTTGGAATCATTTTTGGACCGAAACCTCAAATGACTCTAATAAATCGTAAGATGCTACCGCAAAAAGTCCAAAAAGTGCAAAAAGTGTATTCTTTAAGATCACCCTAAGCACACAAATCTTGCTGTACATTATCGTTTCACATCAAAACCGATAAAAAGCTATTTTGACATGCCTATTAAGAGGACCAGGTACTTTCTGAAACTATCAATGCAATGCAATGCAATGCAATGGAAGTCGAAGAACGTTGTGACTGAAATAACCACAGCGTCCAAAAAGACATGAAAACAGCATTTTCCAGCACAGCGGATTATTACCATACATTATCGCGTTAACGTATTTTTCTTAACCGCTTGATTAAGAGACCCTACTACAACAGACACTAAATTCGTTTTCTTGAACTGATTTCAATTATTGTCAAAGAAACTAAAGTAAATATCACTGCTTGGATTCTCTCTCTCGTAGCCATCGATAAAGGTCTTTATTATTATTGGTTACTTCAAAACATCAGCTACTTTAATCGAGTTGATAAAAGCTTGCAAAATTTCTAGAATAGAATAGAAAATTTTCAACATAAATCTTTTATATTTTTTTGTAATTAAAAGATAATTAAGAATAATCGAAGTATTCAATAAAAAACGATGATGCGACGATACTTGATTTCAAAGAGAACAATTCATTCTCTTTATCGTCGACATCTATTTTCATTTAAAAAACGATAGACTGTTTAACTTTTTTTTTTTGATGACATATTCAAGAATTTTTATAATAGAACTAATTACAAATTCATCCGCTTTTTTTTCTTATCGCTGTTTATCAATATAAGTGCATGTTTAGATATGCACAAAATAAATATTGTGTATATGACATTTGAGTTCATTAAGAAATATTCCCAGACGGATTTATATTATTTTTCAAGTTTTTAGGATATACATGCGGAACAGTATACTACTTATGTATTTTACTAACACAGAAAACCCGAAACCCGTGTGTCTTTTAATATTTAAATTTAATTCGACTGCTTTTTATATGCTATGGCGGCTATGCTCGTCAATAAACGATAGCAATGACTATTAAGTTTTTTCGCAAAAGTTTATTTTTAATTTACGATTTTCTTGGTACCGGATTTTGAATAGGATTTAATTAAAATAACACAAATAACGATCGAGATTTTTACATAAGTTAACGCTTCTTTGCGTCACGCAGCTATATCTACTTACTCTCAAATGTTTTGATTTTTTATAAATTATTACTTTTAAACAAATACTACTTTAAATTTATGCCAATGATAAGATAAAAACAGCTAAAAATGATGACTTTCGCTTAATAAACTCATAAAATACATAACTTTTCTAAAAATATTGCCATCACTTTTTATTAACATTTAACAGTTAGTCTACATAAACCCCAAAACATGATAAAAAAAAACCTTTTTATAAAATTAGAAATTTCTTCATATTGTGTTACTGGCACGCACTATGGATGAATATTAGTGGTTTTATTTGGAGCGAAACTGTTTTCTGTCGATTGAACCACTCATCCTCTGTCTAAATTGAAAAGCTTATCGTATTGTTTAAACGAAAGACGGCGTTGTGTTGCGTTTCATGGATATGGATAATATGCCATTTATTAGATCTCGACCTGAGTGCTTTTGAATACTAAAATATCTCACGTATCATAACTTTCGAAACATAAATCATGTGCGTAATATAACATCAAAAAAGCAAATAAAGCAGATGATAATCTCAGATGAACCCAGTTATAGACATTTTTGTATCTTGCAAACGAATTGAAAAATTTATTAAATTTTTGTAACCAGTGGATCTCACACATTTTATTTAAAATATTTGATATATATGAAAAAACAAACATTAGATTTTACTGTGCTACAACAATGTATTTAATTAGTTGAGTGCGACCCATTAGTGTAGTATACAATAATAAAAACTTATTTTAAAGCGTAGTAGTAAAGATGTAGCCAATATAAAAGGTGTTGTTAAATTTTATACCAAAGAAAATAAATATGACTCTCCCTCCCTCCCTCTTTAGCACGTAAGAATACAAAAAGAAACATAAGCGAGAGGGCTGCTAAGGGACTGTCATGAAAACTGAAAGTTCTCGTGTACTAAATTTTGAGTTTCTCATTCGATTTTTCTGGCCATAAGATTGCTGACTAGTGGCAGCAAACGGCTCGCTTGGCGTCCGATATTGAATAAAAATATATAAACTTTGTTAGTTCTTTAATGCATAGTTTTCTATTACCATTTGGTACAAAAATGAGAAATTATAATAATTGTTTGTTACGAAAATTATATTTTAGCTTTGATGTGCTCTTTAGAACTTTGTAAAAGATATATAATATAACGCGTGACGGCCCTTAATATAAATCCCGCCAAATCTATCTATGTTTTGAATTCATATATATATATATATATATATATATATATATACAATGTTTAAATTTAACTAATATATATGGATGAGTGTATATACGTAACGCGATAATAACTAACGATACATTTTCCGGAATTTTATTTAACGAAAAAAAAAAAGGCCTACTAGAAAAAAATATTTTCATCCCGAATATTTTAAAATATTTAATCGATATTTATTTTTAGTTTGCAATGAGATCATTGATAAAAAAAAATTCTTAAAGCACAGGACACCATTTTATAAGCAGACTTTTTTCGTGCAAAATTATGTTCTAGAAGAAGCGTGCTATACGGCGGTTAACTGTTATATATATATATATATATTTATTTACCTATACACTGAATTATTTTACACGCAATTATTGATGAAACGTGAACTTTTATATACATTTATATATATAAGCATGTTTACATTTTTGCGTAAGTTTATATAGATATAATGAAAGTAGTAAAATGGTGAGAGCAAAAGTTGTTCATTTCTCTTGACTCGTCGTTTCTTGTGCAATTGTATCTCTTCTCTTTTTTTTTTTTTTTTTTTTTTTTTGTTAGATGCACACTCTTCCCTTACAGCCTTCTCTTCCATTTCGATGCACATAGCTCGTATTTTCTTTTGCATTTAAGCTAGTAGCTGGCTTAACATTTATTGATTTTATTTGTGAACGTGAAATATGAAACCATGCTGTGACGCTTTTTCCTCCACAACTATTGACGGTTGGGACTTACGTATCACACATAATGGTAAAATGTGTCCGACAAAGTGGGTAGTACGTACGTACATACATACATACATACATACATACAAATAAACATTAATTTGGAAAAAAAAATGTCATATGCCTACGTGATTATTTCATAATCAATTTGAACTCGAAGGTCTCAAATAAATTGCATTTCAATTAAGAAAATGAAAGAAATTATAAAAAAGAATTTAAATAAATTTTCAAAAGTTTCCGATTTATCTCTTTAAATGATTTCAGGAAGATCTTTTTTATTACATATATATATATATATACATATATATATATATATGCATATATGCATATTTATATTAAGTATAATGATAATAATGATATCAAGTTTTTCTAGCAAAATTATAATGATGTTTATCAACAATCAAAAGAGAACAACAATAAGCACTTTGTCACAAAATTATTCAAATGCTATCCACTTAAATTTTTTTAACTTTTCAGCTGGACACTTACATCTTTTCCAGACAACTTTAGTCGCGGTAACAGCGCGAACTTGAAGCTTATACCAGACTTCATTGACTTGAAATTTCAACTGAATGGTGAATTTATTCTAGACAATAAAAGGCTAACATAAATGTGCTCACTAAAAATGTCACTGATTGTAAGAGTAATTGACCAGTGTTGCCGACAAAAATAATATGAGAGCAATACATCAATTTAATAATTAATGCAGATTGCTTTGTAAAACATATTAGATTGCAGAGATTTTCGTTTCGTAGGGATTGAAAAATAGATTTTCATTCTTCTAATATATATAATTTTACTTCATGGTCATAGCAAAAAATGTATAAAGCAGACAAAAATTTATAATTTATATCTATAGTTATTACATTAAAACTTGATACAAATATTTTCGAGTTTTACCTAATAATTTAAAGTAAAAAACCATTTGATTGCCCGAGTGACACACCAATAAAAATATAACGAGGAATAGGATCATGTCTTTCTCGTTATATGTCAGATGAATTAAAGGACAAAAATTATTAGAATTTTACTAATAAAACAATCGTATAGATCTTACATATGTATTTATAATAGAACACAGTGGTTGTAGAGAAGTAAACAAAATATTGGGAAAATTTAAAATAATTTTTCTAAGCATACTGGTCTGCTCTTTAAATAAACACCCAATTTATTTAGCAATCCAATTTTACTGTGTAATTTATGCACAATTGTAAAGCAAAGGCATTGAATCGAAATTCTATAGACATCGATTTGTAAATTAGCTGATTAGTGTTTTAATAAATGTAGCCTTTTTGTCAATTTCGCTGCTTCTTTTTTGCACCGCAGAATACCCTGGCACACTTTTATTAAGTTGTTGTGCAACACGAAATATCCTCTAAGTGTTAGTTAGTTAGGTATCGCATATGATAAGTAGTTAACTTGGAGAACTACTCATACATTTTCCTGGAATTTTATTTGTATTTCCTATAATCAAATTCATTAAAAACAATTGAATTCAAATAGCAACTATTTTGAATTTAAATACCTAGTCCTTGTCATTTTCAGGATTTTTTCATTATACAGTTATATGGTTCATCATTAGATTAGGAGAAAGAAAAATAAAACTATATTGTTAAATATTTATTTCCTTGCAAATCAAAAAGCAATTTTAAAGTAATATTCTTATGTTTTACATATTCATGTTTAACCTTGAGCTTAGTGATACTGAAAGAATTAGTCATTCATTTTTAAATTTATCGATAATCGATTTGCATATGTCTATGTTTTGCATTCATATCTTGATCGTTTAGCATTGTCAAGTTATGTTGACATCACTAAACTAACGGTATTATGATCTGATGAAGTGTTCTTTTGTTGAGTGGCGCCATTATGTAAAATGTTAAAACAGCGAGATCATCGAGAATAAAGGGCAAAGAAAAGTCAAGAGTAATATCTGCTTTAATTAAAAAGTGGCCGACTATCGTGTTTTAATTATACCGCTTTTCTTTTTTTGCACATATATATACGTATATGTACACATTGAGTAAATATCGTGAAATCGAGGACGAGCTAATTTGAAACAGGTACACTAATAGAAGAAATATCATATATATGTATACGTTATCAGAAAAATATAACATAATATAAATTATTTACAATTGTATTAAAATCAAGTACTTCCAAATTCTTGTATCTACACGTATACTAATAATATATATCTACTAAGTATTCGTATAACTTATTCTATATGAAGATATATATATATATATATATATATATATAAGGACTGGATATGATTTAAGTTTGTTGTATATATGTACGGGCTTGAGCGAGAAAGAGATGAAACGCAAGGTTTAAAATGGCTGCTTACGATGTAAATTCACACAAAAAAAGCCCTGAAAAATGCTATGCTATTATTCGAAACTAGTATATATAGTATATATAGTCTAGTACAGTTCCTCTCATACAAAGTGTTTGTTTTTGTTTTTTTTTTTTTGTTTGTAAGTTAAGCACTTAGTGTACACGGGAAGATTGTGTACGTGGACAACACATTCAGAGAAATAAAAAAAGTAAGAATCGTGATCGATTTTACATCATTTAATATGGAGCGTGAGTTTTCATCAGGCAGCCGTCAAGCACCTGATCCTATCGATCAGTTTTTAGAGGGACATAATTACTATCGTAAACATATCGCCCGCGATGCATCCTGTTTATTTCGGGTAATATCGGAACAGATATATGACAGCCAGTTGCATCATTTGGCGATACGAGCGAAATGTATTTCTTATATGCGCAAGCATTGGCAATTCTTTGAACGTTTTGTTGAAAGGGATTTCAATGAATATTTGAATGATATGTCAAAACCAAAAACATGCGGAACATTGTTAGAGCTGCAGGCAGCAGGTCATTTGTTTCAGTAAGTATAAATATATTCAATAAATAGTGATATTTAATACTGTACGATTCGAAAGTATAAAGGCGTCATACATATTTTTAGGCGTAACATTCTATTATTTGAACCATTCAACTTGGGTAATGAGCTTAATGAATATTGCTTGTGTTATGACGGGATGTTGCGAGTTTTTTGCACCCCAGAAAAACATTTTGATTCTATATTTACCGCAGATTATATCCGAGAAGCGGCAATTTGCCAGTGTAAGTGTACAACAAGAAACAAAAAAATAGATTTTATCTTTTATTTTATTTTATTTTATTTTATTTTTCTTTTATAGCGATTTGTTATGAAATCATTTATAAAAACCTTTTTAAATTACCCGACATTACATTTGCTATCGAGAAAATGTTGCATGGCAATGGTTTCGAAAATATTGAACGTTTTACACACAACGCCGAAGATGAATATACCGCAAATATGAGTCTGGCAGACGGTCGATTTTTCCAATTTGATTTACCTCATAACACTAATTGCATCCTAGAAAATTATAAATACTGTCATTTTCATTATTCAAATTTTCCACGATTCTCACAAAATCTATTGTGTCAGATAAAGCAAGGAAGACATGGCGGCGAACATGAAAATTCTTTGTTTATTCGTACAAGTGAATCCTTTTTGCCAAAAAAATATGTTTCCTGCGTCAGACAGTTATTGCAAGAGGGTGAATAAAAAAGAAAAAATTGAAAAAGAAAAAAAAAAAAAACCAAAAACATAAATATATGTAAACATTTAAACAAATTTGATTTTGCAGGTATAACGCCATTCCCATACAAGGTGGCCAAGGCCCTTGATTCGAATATGTACCGTAATATTGAATTCGATACGTGGAGCGAGATACGAAAGGAAATGAAATTGCAGAATTGGTATAACGGTGATTCTAACTTTAAGGTATTTAATTCATATTTTATATCGAAACGTTAAGTATTTTGTAACTAACTACTTTATAATTATTCTATATTGCGTTGCGTTTTGTTGTCTATGTTTTTAATTATATAAAATTTGAAAATATTTTAAACGACAGAAGAAACAAGTAAACAAACAAACAAGTATACTTGCAGTCATATTTCCTTATCTTTCGAGCAGTAGTACCAGTTTTAGCGCTGCGGTTTTCAACATTTCAAAAGACTATTGCTCTCATAGCCAATACCCTTGCAATAAATGCTTAAAATCGTCTAACGTCTTGCTAAATTTGCAGTTCAGGTTCGTCTATGTACGCGAATAATAAATGTCAATATTTTGTGCGCTCCTGCTTTCTTCAATATCATAGCCTTCCCTTAATTTATTACCAAACCGGAAAACTGTGATCAGCAGTTAACGCTCACTAATGGAGATGTTTCTGTTGAATTTCTTCAATTGTTTCTGACACTGTGGATATTTCAAAAGAGCAACCAAACAAATGTGGATTAGAGTAGCAACTACTCTAAGCCGCATATGTGAAAAGTTAACACTTTTAGCTAATGGCATATTATTTTCTACTTTTAATACATTAATATAAACTTTTTAAAAACTTAATAAGCGAATCGAATAATTGGTTTAGCTGGCGATCGCCGTATGTCAGCTAGAATAACTTATTTTCTCGGAGCTATGACATCAACATGCCCCTGTTCATCCGCTTTTTTTTTTTTTCTATTTTCCTTGGATAAAGGTTTTTCTATTTATCTATATATGTTTATTTTAATAATTAATTATAATTAAAATTATAAGCTGAAAAAAAAGAACGGATGATGCTATAGCTTAGCTCGATGCCTATGTATAACACTGTCGTATATAGAGATATTGATATTGTAATCGTCATGGGTTTACCTTGCTTGGTCGTATTTGTGAGTTCAGTGTTTTAGGAATATACAAAACCAAGGAACATGAAATGGTAAAAAATTACTTTTCGCAATACTATTTCCACACTACGGTTATTATTGATCAAATTAAAATGACGTAAAGTAAATAAAAATGTTATACCATTTAATGGGTCTTGCTTTTGTTAGTCAAACATTTTTTTCTTTGTGTTTGCATGTTTATGACGATGATAATTTTGGAATTGTTTCGCCTGTATGTGTGTGCATGTGTATATAATATGTAATCGTAACAGTTAGTACGATACCGCACAAAGCCAGTCCGAAAAATTTTCCAGGTTGGTGCTAAATGTCTTGTTAAATTGTGCCAATCGGGAGAGGTCACATACACCTGTCACATTCAGGAGATGCCCATAGATAAGGGCTATTGTGTTGTTTATATTGAGCAGGTAGGGGAAAGGCGTTTAGTGCCTTACGAATGTCTAATACCGCTACCACGTGACCAATTTAAACCATGGAGTCTTCCTTACCGTTTTCAAAGGCAAATGAAAAAATACAATTCTCTACGTCTTACGCGACATTACAGTTATCCCTTTAAAGTCGACAGGTACACTCGCCAGCGTTTATGTGAAGGCTTCAATAATGAGAACGATTTCAAAAATGAGTTAACCTATAAAGATAATCTCAGTGTTGAAAATGATAAAATCTTGCAACGGCAACTTAGTAATACGAAACATAGACTGGATCAATATACCCATTTGGAAAATTTTCGAGCTCAGACCATGGAATATTGTACAATGCCTTTGACGGTAAATATGAAAAATAAACCATCGAATCAGAGTGATCTTCCTCGTGCGCCTACATATCCATCCTCGTGTCAAATTCCGATGGAACCAGAAGATGAGACGGCTGGTGAAAATAGTCTTGCTGTCGCTCCAGCTTCAAATACGGGAGGTTGCGAATTCGAACAGGCTGGTGCTGCAAATTCCGTATATACATCTGATGTTCAGAGCTTTTATCATCCACTGCAGACATACAATGGAATGTTGCCGGAAGATTATCCTAGCTATAACTACGAATGCAACTTACCACCAGTACCAATACATCCTCCACCATTTGTGTCCATTGTGAATGGAGCTCCAGGTTCACTCTATTATGTGTGCAATTCAGCTGGTAACGTCTACATGCCGCCTCCACCATTAAATATGCAATCATCAATGTTGCCTCCACCAGCTGCTCCCGGAGTTTTATTGCCAAGCAATTCTTATCTCAATTCTACATCGGCTTTTCAAAATTCCGCTGTATCACAGGAAGCTTGTACAGCGAAAATTAATCAATTAGTAGAAAATTATCAAAGCATTTATGATCGTACGCAATCAAACATTGGCATGAAACATAATAATAATTTTACTAATAATTCGACAATTAATTATCGTATAAATTATGACGCTAAACGATCTGTTAAGAAAGACGGCATAGATCTACCAACAGACATTGCAACATTGCGTTATTTCTATAATCTTGGTATCGACCATTATCACAAATACTTAAAGCGTAATAATTCAGTAAATCGTAAGTACTTTCTTCTTGTCTCCTCATATATATGTCATATATGTCAGTGTTAAACCTTTGTTTTTGTGCATATTCAGTTGAATTTAAACCACGTGTGAACAAAATGCAAGTGGAATTAAAAAATAGCAAACCGCTGGAAAAGATTAATCAAGCCATTGAAGCGAACAAGGCAGATCCGAACAATAATATGATATATTCAAACAATAGCAACAGTGACAAAAATAATGGCAAACTGAATCAACAACGTCGTTTTATACCACGTTACTTTAATAACAGAGATCGTCAGGGCGGCGGCAATGCACCCTCAAACAGATCGACAGCAAAACAATCTCTATTCTGTCTTGATAATTCTTTGCGCGATCAAAGCAACAGTAATAGTAGTAAAAATTCATCAGCGAGTAGTGTGCAAAATGCGCCCGTACAGGCAGCAACTAACTTTATTCAAGATCCAAAGCAGCATACTCAGCAGGTAACACGTCCATCAGTGAACGATCAATCGTCGATGATGATTGGCTTTGATTCAAATTCGGCCACAGAATTTGGTGTAGAAAATTGTAATGTAAGTAACTTCTATTGATGAATCTTATTAATTAAATAGTAATATTAGGATATTAAGGATCCATAGGAAATTTCGATACCAAATTTTATAGTTCTGCATAAAAAGCCAGCAGTAATTAATTGTCATACACAGATCTTGATAATGAAATTTTTAAAAATGATATAGATTTGCGACAGAGAGCAATGATCGAAAGTGAAAAATTTATTTAAATGTTTAATCTTTTTGATTTCGCAGAAGACTGGATATAATAACGGTCAGGGTAATCCTGGTGCTTTTAGTTTCAACAATGAACAATATGGCGAGAATCGATCTGTATATAATTATTTCCCATCTACCTCTCCAGGCGGCAGGTCTTTTTTAAAAACGCCAATGGCGGCCCCACATTACAGTTTTCAAATACCCGTTAATGGTACTAATTCATCAGTAATTGCAAACTCGGACGAACACAATGGATCACCGTTGTCAAACATTTCAGGATCGTTGCCTCCTACATCAGAAAATATAAATTTGCAATCCAGCTATCCGTTGCCCGCATTACCGATGCTTTATCCCCCATGCGCTATGCCAACATCATTAAACACAGCTAACCCTAGATCAATACCTTTTGATGGCGGTCTAAATATTCCAAATGGTCCAAACTTAATGACACCTCATCATAGTCAACTTACTCACATGGGAGTTCCACAGGTGAACTTTATTTATATTTTACTCTTTTTTTTTTTTTTTTTTTTTTTTTTTTTTTTTTTTTTTTTTTTTTTTTTTTTTTTTTTTTAAATCCTAATAATAATATATTGTATTACTCATCTCCAATAATAGGAATTTTTGTTTCGTATTGTATAACTTCTTTTTAAGAGTACCTCTTTTTCGTCAAAAAAATCCCAAAAAAAAAAAAAAAAAAAACTCTTATAAGACGTGTGATGTTGTTTGCCAGCACTGACTTATTATTGGTAACAAGGTTTATGAAATATAGTCATATGTCGCCGGACAAAGACGCCGCAACTTACTGATATGGCACAAAACTAGGGACGGTGCTTTCTTCTTTTCCAACATTCTCAATACAGTGCATCTTATATAAGACAGCAACATATTCGGCTGCAATAAAGATTTAAAAAAAACAATAATTCTGAATTTATATACTTTCTAAACAAGAACATTTCTTTTTTCGAAGTTCGAAAGTTCAAAGTATTACCGACATGTGAAGGAAGGCATTAATAATAACTTGTTACATAGTATGAGAGCTTGATATTTCACTAAACTTACCTCCATCATCACTATAAATAGGAACGAATTTGTGATGATTATTATTACATCTCTTTCTAATATTCACTAATTTTCTTGAACTAAAATTGATTTTATCTTTCTTTCAGGGTTACTGGTGTTTGCCACCACCACCTCCTCAAACGCCTTTTCAGCCGAATGCCGTACCTTTGTTGTCGGGAGTTGTTGCAAATATGAACTTAACGGCTGAAACGCAAGGATCTGTTGTTAACGTAAACCGTAATAAATCCTATGAAAACTCGACAAAAAATTAATAATAAAATAAACGCGACATTTTTGACTCTTCGCGCTTCATCCTAAAATACAACATATTCGATATATACATATATGTGTATATATTCTCATTTATTTACATGTTTAAAACTTAGCCATTAGTTGCTCTACATTTTATGCATTTATTTTCGTATAATTTTTTTTTTTTAAATAACCGCATTACCGGTGCGTGCACCATTCAGTGAATGAATTATTATAAAATTTTGCGGGCGAAACATAATACAAATAATAAGAGAAAACTTCTTCTTCATCTCCTTTATTAACTTTTGATATGAAGAGTAAGAAATTTCAAAGAGAGACTAATGAACGAACATCACTTACAATAAATAATTCATGCTCTCTTTGTTTCTATAAATCAATTTAAGATTTTTATGTTTTTTCTTTTCTCAACAGTTCTCAACAGTTCTCAGTTTACTGAAATTCTATTTATGCTATCATTTTTGTTTATAATTTAAAATCTTCTTCATTAAAATGCTCGAACATTCATTTAAAGTTCTTATAACGTACATAATATATTAAGAAATTTTAAATTACACACACACACACACATCATTGCACATCATTGCACATCATTGTCTTTTTATTATTATGTAAAATCATTCGATTTTATCTCATTATTGTATACTTTTCAATACTTTATATTCCTATGCCCCTATACCTCTTCCTCTTTATTGATAACACAATTTAAGGTTAAATAAGAACAGCTTTTACGTAACTAATTTTTTATATCAATCATAATATCAAGGTATATATATATATAACGTTCGATTCATTAGTGTTAAAATTAAATTGATAAATATTGTTTAACAAAATATATATATTTTTTTTTTTTTTTTTTTTTTTCGTCTTTTTTATATACATTTTCTTAAAATAAAAACATTTTTTTTAATTTCTATTAAATCATTCTTTAATTCAACGTTGAAATTTCCGTCTACCAAACTGGAGGTTATCAACAATTCCCAGTATGAGCTCAATAAATGTTTGCGCTTTAATTGCATTTGGATTATCACGTGCGACATTGGAGGAGTGCATTTGCAAAATGTTCTGCATAACTTTTGTTACATTCACAGGAGTCTTACTCACTCTAATAGGAATTGCATTTGCAGCCATTGGATTCTGAAAATAATCGGGAAATTCATCTATAAAAATACTCGCAAGAAAAGTTAAAGTTCAAGGCTAGTGTACAGCACAGGCTAGAAGCTAGAAGCATCTCGTCCAATACATTAGAAAGAATAAAAACATAAGATACGGCTCTTCCATAACATCATTTTCATACTGCGCGTGGAGCAACAATTTCAACGGTTCTTTATATAGCGGACTTACTTATAAGGCCTTTTTTCGTACAAGAACATACCAAGATCGTGTCTAGCATTTTTTGATCGCAAGGGGAAATGTTGTATCGATACAACAAACACACTATCGCTTACAAATTATTAACTCTCGGATTTCAGACGATTGAGAGAGAGAGCACCAGTAAAAGACGTACCTTTCTAATTCTTACAGTCATCACAATGAGTGATGCTTAGTGTAATGTGTTATTTTCTAAAAGAGCTGCTTGCATGTATTTATGTAACAAATAATAAAATTTAATTATTTTACGTCACTTATAACATAATTGTGATCATTTAATCTATTAAATGATTTAATCTATTAAATGATCACTTCAAATGTTTCCCCTCTCCCAAAATTGTCTATCCTCCCTTACCGAGATGCTTGGTGAAGATATCATATAAAGGCAGCATAAAACTGAGAAAATTGCAATGCTTCCGTAATACATGGTGGTGATGGTGGTGGTGTGTCGATGCCTTAGTTTCCTCTTGAACTTGTACTTGTAAAACTTTTTGTGTGATGTTTTGTATTTTTGTGTGTTCTGTTTGTGCATATATTGCAACTTAATTGTTAATCCATTACTCAAGTGTACAACCTAAGTTTATTAAGTTGATATGCAGTCGATGTGTCTGAATTAACTAATGTATGTATAGTAAATATTTTCGTGAAATATGAATTTTTTAGAATTCGAACATATGCGCATGCATTGACCTAGATTTTATTTGAGTATCGGAAGTTGCGTGCATTCTCATACTTAAAATCGTTCAATCGTTACTGCGGCGTGCGATTCGCATGAATGTATATTAAATACAGGTAAACTCTTTATAACGAGGTAAATCGGCCAAAGTCGATCTCCTCCTCACCACTTTTGATTAACAAAATTCTTCATTTACTTTCGTGGAAAAAAAAAAAAAAAGAGTACAAATTACATCGTGTTTGCTTTTCATGGGAACCGTTATAGGAAAAAGATGTTAAAAGGTGAACTATCGTAAGTCAAATTTTAAAAAATTTAATTTTTCAATCAAAGATCTTATTCTAAGATTTCGGGCTATAAAGTGCTAAAAATTAGACTTTCTTGTCACAAAAAATGTTGCTTGATGTTGTTGTAAGACAACAGTTGCTAGGCACATGATGGAATGCAAAATCTTGCAAATCTAATATTAAAGTCATTCGTTTCTTACAAATGTTAATGTCCATACGAAATTGCCATTAGATGAGATTAAATTTTTTTTTTTTTTTCTTTCGAACATTAAGCAAAACACCCCTACAGCAAGACATCTCTAAACAAGTTCTATAGGTTAGGAAAACAGTGTTTAAAGCGCTCAATAATTTAGAAGATTTTTAATCCGATAATGCAATAATTCTTAATAATCGACTACGGGATACATAGGTAGCATAACTTATATAGCTAAGTCGAATTCATCATTCAAAGTTATGATTACATGCTTTTTGAAATCCAATATATCGTTCCTGGTGCTATAGCTGAGTAACAAACGGAGAACGAATTAAGTATTTAGTCTAATACAAAGAAAGGTTTCAGCGTTCTTAATGCCGGAGTTAGTTGATGAAGAACGAAACATTCAAACGTAATTCTACGGTCGTAAGCTCAAATGAAAAACGTGGAAATTGAATATTTTATTTTAAAGGCGCCTCTGGGGGAGTGTGGATTTTTTGCAAAGTGTGACTTCAAACAATATGGTAAAGAAAAGCCATCGAATCGATATATATTGTCCGACTTTCATGATGAGTTAATGAGTTTTACTAGGATCTCTAAAGAAATTATTTCTTAATTTTGAACATAGAATTTTATAATATATTTTTTTGAATTATTTATCTTTCATTAGTTTTTTTTTTTTAAGATATTTACGCCCTACACCCGCTTATGATTAAAGGATTTCTGTTGGATTTCTTCGGATGTATTCAACATCCAGACGATCCTTATGCTGCTTAACATGATAAAGATTTAATTTTTAATATTTTATGACAAAAATTTGAATTAAAAACCAATTTTGAAA
>KK351174.1:77147-107409 GCA_000671755.1 Glossina brevipalpis | reverse complement strand
TGGCCATATGGCCACCTTTTCAACGAGCATAAATCTGAAATTGTTTGATCGATACTTTACGAGTGTAGCCATCTACCGAAAAAATAATGGATTTTTTTTTCCCCAAACTAATATAATTTTTCGTTTAAATTAAGTCAAGAATTGTATTCTGTAAAGTTATATAAGATATTTTATGGTCGACGGGATTGGTCGACTATAGTAATTGATTTCTGAAGCTTGTCTTTGAATATCAAGCGTTTATTGCAATTTCTATTAGTTTAGTATTAAAAGTGCGATTTTAGTTATTAACGGTTAGTGTTATAAAGAATTTACGTTTTTTTGTACACCTTTTTGACTACAAAAATTTCAAGAGTTATTTTCTTTGTTGTAGTCCGAGGAACTAACTAAAGAAAACGCTTTAGCTGCTGCCAACGAATGCAAAGATGAAACTGGAGCCACTGATGGTAAATTAATAAAATAACTTTTTCTTTTTGCATCATTTTATAAAAATTTGCTTTTACCAGACGACATAGCTGCCATATTAGAACATAAACCGGCTGATAGCACTGAAGGCAAATGTTTAAGATCTTGTGTTATGAAGAAGTTTGGAATTGTATGAGAAAAAAAAAAAAAATGACATCAACCATCATCAATAACGTTTACTTTTATGTCATTAACTGTATTATAGATGAACGATGATGGAAAATTGGTTAAAGAGAAAGCTTTGGAAGTAGCTCAAGTTATGATCGCAGATGAAGATAAAAAAGATTTGGCTATAGAAGTAGTAGAGGCTTGTGAAAATTTGTCAGTCAATGTAGATCAGTAAGTGAATCTTTAATTTACATATTTCCTTTACAAACATTATCTTCATTTTTTTTTTCTAATTTTTTTAGCTGTGAGGCGGCAGTTGAATACGGTGCTTGCTTGAAAGAACATGCCAATGAAAAAGGTCTTTTACCACCCGATTTTTAAAAGTTACTACTCAACTCTATCGATTTTAGCCAATACTCTGGAAATACCTGATTACGTCCTTTCGCTTACTTCTCGTCTCTTCGGATTTTAATGCTTTGAAAAATTTTACACAAAAAAAAACTAGAATTTAATAGAAAAACAAATATAAGAAAACGTTTGCAATAGAACACAAGTTGGTTTTTTATTCGAAATTATTTGCAGTCAACGTCAAGTTAGAACAAATTAATATCTAAGGTTTTTCTCTTTGTTTTTTGATCGTAAAATACCAAAAAAAAATTAGACCTCGTTGCTTTATAAAGAATAATTTCTTACAAAAACATTACATGAATCATATGGAAGAAAATGCAAAAAATTAATCGCATTCCACTCAAAAGTTACAGATTCACTTAGAATATTCAGCTTTCCAAAATAGAGCGTTACATTGCGGAACCGATTTATTCGATCGTCCTTGGGCCACCAGAGTATTCTTCTTGAAAATATTTCGAAAATTTGCGACCTGCATGTTGAACGCAAGAATTCATGAGCATATATCAGACAGACAAAGGGACAGACAAACTTATATGGCTATTATAATTGTTATTGTTATTGTTATTGTTATTGTTATTATAATTGTTATTGTTATAAAGGGTTTCACAAAAACCTCATATACTTCAGAACCAAAAAATGCGTAAAAATTCTAAATCGTTAGTTGAGAAGAAGACATATCGAGGAGTAAGCAAGCCACGCTGCTATTACCGTAACAAAAGCTAGTGGTGGGCTTATCACTAACAGAAAATAGTTAAGCAAATTAAGAATCGAATACTTTTTCGGGTAAGAATGAGTATATGTTTGATAACCAATATGAAACATGTGGATTTGTTTGTATAGATAATATGCTAAGCCCATGTGCCCCAAAAGTTACGCAACATTTGAATTTAATAGAAAACAGCCTTTTTGATTTTATTGGAAACGTAATGTACATAGGATAGAATCATGTATGGAATAGTATACATCGAACAGATGGCCTCCACGGCTTTGCTGGGATATGCGTAATATTTTATCGCGAATTGTCCATGCTCATTTTACTGCACTTGCCTAACTTTCGAAGAAGTTTCGTCCAACGATGCCTACAAACTAAAAACGGTACCAAAAAATTGAGACGTTATAGATGTATTCCTTTTTCGACAATCACATTTGGGTTTTTCTGAATCCCAAATGCGGCAATTTTGACGATTAACAATTGACGAAATTAAATCTGAGCATATTTTGTATGAAATTCACGAACTTTGGGGCCGACAAACTTTCCTTTATTTTTGAAATATTGTTCAACAATAAAATTGCTTGTCTCTCTCTCATATAATGTTTCTTTTTCATTAACCTTAAACTGTCAGCAGTCAAACTGTCTGGTCTTTTTTTTAGATGCCTACACTACTGCACGTTTCGTTTAAGCAAAAAACCCTAAAAATCTATATGGAAATAATAAAAGTGAAAAATGAAAAATAAATGGACTTGAGAATAAAATTGAAATTTTGAAGTTTCAGACGTATGTTAAACTTACCAAAATTTCCAATACAAACTGTAGCTGTAATGTAATGAAAAGACTTACATTTGAATACCTACCTCATCCATATAACAAAAACAAACTATTTACATATTTTTCCGTATTTATGTAATTCTTGTATATTGCGCTGCACACCCCCTATACATTTCTTTAATATAAACGAAAGACAAGTAAACGATCGAGTTTGAAAGCACACTATGTACACATATTCTTCCATATTTATGTAAAGCTTGTGTGTGCATATGTGTACACTCATACATACTTTTCTCTAATAATAAGATAAATAAAAGTTCGAGTTCGCAAACGTTCAATACCAGTTTTTGGTCGCGTTCTCTATTAACAATTTTTTCTCTAACGACTAAAAGTTGCAGTTGCAAACATGAAAACTTCTAAGAGCTTCAAGGAGGATGGATACAACCACCACTCAAAGATAACAAATTACCAGATAACGGCGGCTTACAACTCACAACAACAACTCGCCGTTTGATGCTATTGTTGATACTGTCAAATAAGCTACAGTAATAATTTATTAATTCATTAAGGGTGGTTGCTAATAATGTTCTAGTGTGTTTATATCTAGAAGGAAGCTTCAAAAACTCAACAAAATATATATGTTGTAATGTGTTAACTGCTATTGTTTATAATGTATTTGAAGCATTGGACGGACATAGGTTCCACGTCTCAATAGAGCGGAATTATATCTAATTGTATATATTCTGCTCGGCCATTCCAGCCAAGGCTATCCTCCTATATCGCCGAGATTAACTCAGCATAGGATGTCCCTATTCTAAATGAAAATTGAGAATTTTTTAATGTAATTTTTATTTTATTATTATTTAGTGTTTGAAGTTTTTCGGTTATTCCATTCCATATGGAAAGGCGACGAGATATTTGTAAGCTATGTATGCTTTTTCCAGATATTTTAGACGAAATAAGCTGCTAGTTGAGCCATTTTATCTTTGGGAG
Organism: Glossina brevipalpis; assembly: GCA_000671755.1. Lineage (NCBI taxonomy): Eukaryota > Metazoa > Arthropoda > Insecta > Diptera > Glossinidae > Glossina > Glossina brevipalpis. The sequence continues at coordinate 103,952 of KK351174.1, read as the reverse complement.
GCCGTGTTCCACCGCGACCTCTGCCACTGCCGCGCCCTTTACCGCGACTGCCACCACGTCCTCCACGGCCAATACCAGCTCCCCCGGCATTACCACGTATATTTACTGGTCTTGAAGGAACGGCACGATGTTTTTCCACTAAATGCGAAAAATCAATTGAACAAAAAATACAGCCAGTCTTCTCTTCTGAACTGTCTTTAAACTTTGTTTTATCCGATTTGTATACGACTGTCACTAATTGAGCACCACATTCATTGCACTTCTCCTCTGTTGAAAATTACAATAATAATAATAATAAAATTTATTTCCATCGTCTCTCTAACTCACCTTCTACGGTCACTTTGGTTGCTCCTTTAAAACAATTTATAATAACGTCACACCTATTGCAAACCAATTTCCAACTAGGAGTTATTGTACAATCTAATACCAGAATGCCATGCTCGCATTCCACGCAACCTGATATGCCCAAACTATTGAGCGAATGGGGACAGGTAGGATGGGTGCAAGAATTACAGCCGGCATTTTTCGGCATATCCCTAAATGGTGGATGATTATAACAGTATGGACAAAAAGGATAAGAACGTCCTTTCGCGCCCGTCGAAAAAACTAGCAGATCAAATTCATCAAGGGGACATTTAAATTCTCGATAAAATTTCACAGTACCATTGTTGGGAAGAGAATATGTTTCATCGCAGTGTGAGCAATGCAAACGAGCCGGTTTTGATTGGATATATTTCATATAACGGCGGCATTTACCGCAGCGTGAGTGTGCTTTACCTGTTTCAGCTAATGGTGAGAATGATACTTCAAACAAGCTATCCATGCTGGCAATGTTTTTAACGAAGTACAAAAACTTCAAACGAAATATATCTATGGCATGTTCCAGTACAGCATTGAAATTCGCTGAGCCTTTCGCAATTAGATTCAGCATTGATTCAACTTCGGAACGCATAGTTGGCAAAACTAATTCTGGATCAATCTGAAAGCAAAAATCTGAAACTAATTTTAAGCCACTTTTCTACAATCATTACCTTCTGGTAACCGTGAACTAATACTATACCCAAAGTCGTGGGTATAAGTTTACGACCGGTCCCTATAGATACATAATTACGCTGACATATATTATTAATATGCACTGGAATGGAAGCATCTGTCCCAATGCCATGCTGTTCCATAAGTGTAATCAATTCCGCTTCTGTCAGATAGTCTGGAGGGCTAGTTTGGCTTTCGGCTAAGCGGACGTCATTAATTACAATTCGTTGACCTTCTACGAAAGGTGGTATGGGGTCATCACGAGCGAACGCTTGCCATGTCATGACTTTGGTAAAGCCAGGATCAATTAAAATGTTGGCAACGCAACTGAACATTTCACTGCCTACACGTAATTTAACGGTAGTGGTGCGATATTTTAAATCTTTAGAGATTGTACCCAAAAAATGACGACATATAAAATCATAGACGCGCCATGTATCGCCATCAAAGTCGGCTCTAGTAGCCAATTTCATTGGTGTGATAGGTGGATGATCACCAGCATCTTTACCTTTTCGGGGTGGATTGAAATCACCTAAAATAACCTGAGCTTCGCCACCAAACTCGCTTGAAGATTTCAAAACGTGTAATACAGCTCTATGGAGGACAAAACTTAAGTTTTTCTAATTTCAAAATGTGGCCACGTATAATTACTTTAAATCGAAATTGGCTGGATACTGATTAGTCTCGGTTCGCGGGTAACTAATATATCCCTGAGTGTAGAGACGTTCAGCTATTTGCATTGCTTGAAAAGGGCCGATGCCTAAACCAGCACTACAAATACGCATCAGTTCTACGGTATTTAAAGCTTGTGGTCTACCCTTAAATTGCTCTTTGGAAATAACGCTTTCAACTCTAGATGAGGGTACATTGAATTATTAAAACAAAATTTTAGATTTCGCTATTACTTACAAAGCTTCCTTTTGCTGTTTGACCAAATTCATTAACATAGTAGCTATTTCTCTTTTAAACAATCTCACCCGTGACCAATCGAAGCTGAATTCTGGTTCACCTGCTTTCAACTGTAAATACCAAAAGCTTTCAGGTTTAAATGTTTGTATATCGTCGTGCCGTTTTACACAAAAACCCAAAGTTGGTGTTTGGCAAGGTCCGTAAGAAATCAAGGTAGAATCTAAATCACCATAACGACCCTGGAAAAATTTCGTTTGAAACCTGGTGAAAGCGCAGCCTATACGTAAATCCAATTCTTGTCGTGCATCAACGGATTTCGCCTCATTCTCATTCGGAAAGCCCAGCGTTTCCATGGCGTTTTTGATGTCTTTTTCAGTAATAGCCGAAAAGTGAGCACGATAAGTTGTATTACGACTATGAATATTGTGGATGACATGTGCTACCGCCGACATCACTTCATAGCAAATGTTTTCGCCTTCTTTATCACAATCAAGCCATAAAACGAGATATTCGCATCCTCTTGCCTCTTGTGCCAAATAACTATTCATATGTAACTTGGGATTCGCCTCCTTCTTTTCGGTGGGACATCCAAACAGTTCAATGGGATCTACTTTATCCCAAGAATTATATTTGCCCGCAAATTCTAAACTCATTACATGACCACATACAGAAGTCATACGAAATAACACCGTTTGACTACGGAACTGTCCAGTCCATTCGTGTACGGGGCAGTTATTGTTAGCTACAGATATAATTGTTTGATATAGCGGCCACATTTTATATCACAGAAATTGTTAATCAACTACTAACCCTTTCTAGACGAGCATTTGCCATTTGATAAGATCTGCGCCAACGAAGTGGCTAAAGATGACTTTTCAGCCACCATTAAAACTTTCTTCATTTTATTTAACTAAAAAAATTATTGTATTTAAATGTTTCAAATTTGTTGAGAAAAATTAAATAAGATTTTACCGGTAGAGAACGCAGTTCTTGTTGTTTATTTAGATATGTGTTGGATTTGTCGTTTTCGCTTTTCACAGGGCTACTAAACGTTAATTTAAAACTATCAACCGTGCGGATAGAAATTCTGTCTAATACAACTCTAACTAAATGTTAAGAAAGAAACGAAAAAATAAAGAAAACCATAAAAGAAGTTAAAATTTTTACTATCCATAACTATGTCACCACTATATACACCATTATATCCACCACTGCATATACGTATGTTTGGTATGCAACATACATATGGATGAACGCTTTCCCGAAGATAACAATAAAATAAAAACTTCCAAAGGTCTAAAGTTGACGCTTTAGAAAATGAAAGAACGCCTTCGGAAAATATTTTCCCTTCGATCACCTTCCTTTAATCATGAGAAAGTACAAATTAGATGTGAGTTTCATTTACCTCTCACATCTATTGTAAGAAGAAGCATATGTAAGGACAAATTTGTAAACAAAACAAACACGTATTTCTATTGTGACGTACGTGTACATATATCCATTTAGCATCACTGTTTTTGCACTCCTTTTAGTGTCTCTGTCCAGCACATGCTTTAAAAAGAGGAAGAAGCATACGTAAACAAAACTTTTATTGTAAATGGTGAAATTCACGTTTGCTTTGTCGTTGGCTGTTGTATTAAAACTGTCAACAACCCGATAAACTAATTATTGTTTAGTTAGACCCATTTTTATTTATTTATCAGTTATTTTTTGTTGTTTTATAAACAACACCATTTGAAACTAATATTGGATTATATTGAAGCGAAAGAAAATTTCTTTTGTGCTTCATATCGAACACATTTCAAACGTTCAGCACAGCGAAGAGAAGTCACGGACAATGATGTCGAAGTCAGACTGAATTTTTTGGTCCTAATTACGGCATGCCAATCTGATATAGTTCCACTTCCGGCGATATCCTGCAATTTTGATTTAGGGTTCTTGATGATTATTGCGTACTGGACGTGGTGGTATATAAATTCCGCAAAATGATAGTGTTTTTGAACGTTCGAAATTAAAAATAGCGCCAAAAAATGCTGTTGCAACGTGCATTTTTAATTGAATCGTTTCATTAGGCAAGTATTCAATGGAATCTTCCAATTGCTGCTTGCTTGCATATCTTCACTTTGGTAACTGTACATCCAAGTACTCAAGTATTGGTTGCGTATTAATGACTAATTCTTTGCCTATAATTGTTTGAAAGCAGTAATCGTAAATGCGAAATTCGTATGTATTTTTTTGTTAAACATTTTAACGCTTTTGTTTTGCGGTTAGTGTCAAGTAGATCTCGGCAATGACACTGACTTGATCCTGTTTGCATTGGATTCATTGCACGCGAGATAGATAGATAGAGAGCGAGAGAGAGAGAGAGAGGGGGACAGAAATATTTACGAAAATATTAATGATATTGCAGCTAAAGGAATTTTAAAATAAAGAAAATTAATTTATCTACTATATTGAAAAGATTTTCATAAGAATGGAGTGAAATTGTCGTTAATTAAAAAATAAAAAAGTGAGAAAAAACTATCATTCTATTAAGACATTTTTTTCAATGGAATGTCGAGCTGATATTTATTTTTATTATTATGTATCGATGTATTAATTTTGCTTAATTCCTACCAATGACTGATGAACTAATAATCATAACTAAAAAATTCGAATATAGAAAATAAGTCAGAAAAAAACCTTTTATTCTCTAAATTTTTATGGGATTTCGATGTTGAATTCACTTTTAATGATTATTTTCTCTCATGGTATAAAATGAAGTTTGCAAGACGATAATACTAGCAGTGTTCTGTGTCCATTCGTTTCATCATGTAAAATGTGTTCTTATAATTAAGAGAGCAGAGAGAATTGCAAACATTTAGTTATTTACCATAAGACAGGTAAAAGGTTACAGACCGAAAATGCGCAAAATTTTGTTTTCCCATCAGGGGGTTCATTATGTGACTTACAGAGTGTCATTTTGTACGTTAAAATACAACTCAATAATGGCTGGTGTTACTAACATTTGCGTTAGTATTGAGTTTAAAAAAAAGAGAAAGTTACAACAACAATTTTTTACGAAGTTGTATTTTAACGTAGAAATTAACATTTTACAAGTTAGATAATGACTCTAGTCTCCAGATTCAACAAATCAAGGCTCGATATACGATTCGCAAAACCGAGCAAATTCCAAATTTTTCTGGTTTGGATCTACGGTTTTCGTTTTACTAGTGTCGAATATTGGGTTTCCCGTTCACGAAAACAAGTAAATTTGTGCATGTTAGTTCATTATAATTTTGTACTTATTATTGCGCGGGGTTTTTGCGATATCTCTGTGATGTTACTCAGAATATCGCTTTAAGTCTTTTTATTTCTTTTTTTCACTCTTCAACTCAAGTTTGTAAAATACGGGGCCATCCTATGGTGTTCCCGGATACAGCTTGAACATAGCAACAAATGATTGAAAAAAATTATAAATATTACAGCAACAATGCTTTCTTAAACCACCGTTAAGAACGATGAATGTGAGAGAATCAGTATATTTAACTAATTTACTCCAAATATTTTAAAATCTATCTATCATTGGCTTACGTTTTGCACAAACGACTCTAAGAGAAAGATTTCTAATTTAGATTTTCTTCGAAGTTAACATTTAACAGTTTTTTTTTACAGAAATATTTGCTAAATTTTAATATTTCAATTGTCAAGCAGGCGGACGTTACTAATTAAAAAAAAAATATATGAAGAGCTAGCTATTCATGCTAATGAATTTTGTGTATGATTCTTCGGTTCCCTCTTTCTTTATGTTGTATACATAATCTCTATGATGATCACAATAATAGTAAAACTATAAAAATAAAATTTTCTCACGTATTTGCACGCAAAAATTCGAATAAACAAACTATGAAAATAAAAATATTTTTATATAATGAGAGTTTTTCTTAAACATAGTAACGGATACATTTATATATTCATAGACAAAGACAATTTCCCACAGGCGGGAAGAAATACATACATACATGCATGACCTTTGTTATGGTCAATGTCAGCATTATTTTTAATTCAAAATCTCTGGTCGGATATAAATTGTCTTTCTAATCTCTCATTATATGTGAGATTAAAAATAATTTTCATAAATTTCAATAAGTAAACTTAAAATACATACATACATACGTATGTGATTTCGTTTAGAGATGAACTTAAAATGTTTCCATTGTTCTTCAAAAGATAAAAAAATAAAAAAAAAAAAAAAAAAAAAAAGAAACAAAAATTTATGTTTATTGTAAAAATATTGATGTGGGTACATTGTTAAGTGACTACTACTATATATGTCACCGTACATATATAAGAAATTACATAACATTTAATTAACAATAAACATAAATTCCAAATAAGCCGTTGAAAGCAAACAAAAAAAATAAATTGGAGTTGTAAAGAAATCATAAGATATGAATGAAATCGTGTATATTATCAGAAATCAAACTAACTGATACATTAGTTATCATCATGCAACATATTTACGTCATTCATTTCATTATTGTATACATATCAAGTTAATAAGAAAGTTAAACGCGTATTGTTATAAGGATTACTCTTCTTCGGGTCATTTATCCAGGTCCGTTTAAAATTTTAGAATATTTAGTATATTGTGTGTGTGTGTGTGTGTGTGTGTGTGTGCGCGCGCAATAAATGCTTTATTGTATGGTATGGTAAACCTAATATTTCTGTAGTCATGTTTCACGCATTCTACACAGTTTTTGTTCGTTTCACTTTCAATAAATTGAACATTTTTGTTCGCTCTAAATTATATAGAAGCAATTGATGGAAAATTTCATCCGATAATTTTTATTAGCTTTTTTTTTCAATTTTTGCTATTAAAGCTCAGTACACGGGCACTAATTTTTTTTTTCTTTTTCTTTTTTCGTTAATTTCATGAAGTGGAACGTAGCCTTAATTCGTTGGGAGATTATAATTGAGTTAAGTTTTTCGATAATCAAATCTTAAAGCAGAACAAGCATCGAATACTACTCCTACGAAATAATAAAACAAAATCGTAGTGCAATCTATTGTGAGATGTGAGATGAACACGTTCTTTGGCAATGTAATGATTTGCAAAAAACTACTACTGTTTTACGTGAACAACATCCAGCTGTGATGAGGTTATGTTTATTAATTAATTAAATGATCACTTAAGAAAAGCCTCAAACTGTTAATTGGAAATAATTGTTCCAGAATTTCATTTCTCATGATTCGAAATCATTTATCAGATCATTATATGTGATTCATTTCGCATTTATGAGTGAGCTCGAAAAAAAAAACAGCGATCGATAGAATTTTTCTAAAATCTTCTAACAAAATCTTCATTTAACCAAAAATCGTTTATGGTTGAATCCCTTGAAGCAAATGGATGCTTTACTTTATGAAAGAATGGAATGTCGCTCATTTAACGCGATTATTAAATCAGCATATCCGGATTCAATCGCAATGCGATAAACCGTATCTTACGATTGATTTGGATGGATCAAACTGAATCAAACATATATACCTCCCATCCTCCCTCGTCACGCCCTTTCTCCCAACATTCTTTCCGTTACCATGTTACATGTATGGAAGGATGGACATTTTCTAATTGATTAATCATTCAAAATGGATGGAAATCCTTAAAGAAGTAAGAAAAAAAAAAAAGAACATTCAGGTTGATATGGCCTAATATGCTGCTTGCTAATCCGCCATTTGTATATACGTGAAAGTGTTGAAAACTCTTCATAAATGAAAATTAAAGCACTTTTTTCTTTTTATTTTACATAAATTTTACAAAGAATTTGAATGATAGGTACCAGGAAGAACTTAACTACAAATCGATAGGAAAGGAGCCGTTTCTTATCAAATAAATTGATGTATAAAATTTTTTAACACGATTTTGCTCAATTTCTTGACACAAAATTAACGGTAAAAATGCAAAACACATTTTGCCTAGACAAGACAGTGACATATACGATATTGTAAACGTTATGAAAATTATGCGAAAATGCGAAATGATACGATATTTATCAGACAAGTTGAATGGTTCGTCTATGATAAGAATTGAATTCGAAACTTTAGATTATATTATCACTATAAAATTTTTATATCTTTTTTTGTAGAGTTTGTAATTGTTTTCAAGATAAAGTCTATATCTAAATATTAAGAAGCGTAACGGAACTTATTAAGAAGATTTTAGAGAAAAGAAAGAAATTGTACACAATCGACTAACCGGTGTTTTTGAATAATTAATATACATAAATATGTTTGGGAAAAGTTTTTTCAAGAAAAGCAAACAAGCGGACTAGAAAATAAGTCTTACTTATCAGGTCTTTTAGATCGTCATCTTCATGTCAAATAAAAAAAAAATATTATCAAATGAAAAATGGATTGTATCGAGAAACTAACATGCCAGCTCATTTTGCGAAACCCTTTATAAATAAATTTTAAAAATCAATTGATGAAAGTATATCGAAATCTCCATCTCTTACCACTTCGTGCTAATCGTAATCTCCGCATGGATATGAACGTCTGTCTAGGAGATATCTTCTGGTAATGAATGATGGATTATATAAGTAAAATAAATTGCTTTGTTATTTTTTCTTAAGTAAGTTTACGTTACTATGGATAAAAGCTTTTTTATAAAAAAAAACAAATAAATAATATTGAGATAAAATAGATATCTTAAGATTAATTAATTTAATTTGAATTGAAGTTTTATTTTCTGCTTTTTAGTTTAATTTACGAAAACATCATGAAACAGAAGATAATAGTCATTGAGCACATTGACCGCAAAGGGTTCACATAACCTCCATTCAAGAAAAGAATATTATTATACAACTAACCAAATAAATTTCACATGTTTTTGATTTTTTTTTTTTTTTTTTTTTTTTTTTTTTTTTTTTCTGCGATCTTTAAGACAAAGAGTAAATTTGTTCAAGTACGTGTAAATAAAACGCCCCTAACCAATGTTACTAATTTTGTTTTGTATTTTATTTTTATACCACAAAACAAAACAAAAAAAAATGATGAGATGATGTATGATTTCCATCTCAAACACACACACACACACACACTTTTAAATGCTTATCATTTGTGTGAGTGAATTGATTTTCTGCTACAGATTCTTCGCAAGTGAGAGATTTGGAAAAACATGATGTTTTTTAAAATCGTGTTTCAAATAGACATAGAAACTTCATAAATATTTATTTGTACATGGAAAGCAAGTAAAACAATTATATCCGTTGTACTTGGTATCTTAAATGCCGATTATCACAAGTCATGTAAATCTATCTGAACGCATGTTCGTTTTGGCCAATTCTACTGGATAATTTTTCTAATTTCTAGTTTATTTCATTTCATTTCATCTCTGGTCAATTAAAGTTTAGTAAGTAAGTAAGTTGAAGTTTTTTATCTGAATTTTTGAATTTTTCTGAATTTTTTTTTTTCCCCGCGAACCTATGCCTACCAAAGCTAGATAAGAATACACAAATTAGTTGATTATTAATTTAAATGCTTTAAATATGTCCTCAGTGTTTTACAAAAGCGATCATAAATTTAATATAATGTGTGTGAATATAATGGGTTGTGAATATAAAACAGGCTAACAGGGTTAATTTCCCACATCAAATATTTTGTTTTGAAAAGGAAATTAACAGATTTATAATATGTAGGTGTCATCTTAACAGCCCCTCCTAATAGTATTTTAATGAAAACACTACTTTTTGAAGAACATTATATATTAGTTGAGGTTGTATCAATCAATGCCGTGCGAAAGGAATGATGAAATTATTTCATTATACCTAAACCAATATTCGGTGCTTATCTTAACTTATCTTATGTTTATAAATGATTATCTTTATTATTGATTTGTAGTTCAGTTCAACTTATTTTTCATACAAGACCTTCCTTTGTTTCAAGGGGAACCTATTGATACCTATACCTAGATGTGAGTGTTAAATCACTTATAGATAATAAAGAAAATTATTTTAAAACTTATAGAGTAAGTTGTTTAGAATTAAAATCAATTCATTTATGATTTTATATTAAATCATTAAATTTCAAATTAATCTTTAACTTGCGTTTACGTTTCGTTCTACCATGAATATGCATCGAAAATTTTTGTAATTTTCAATTAATTAGCGTATATAGTAATTAGTAACACTCTAAGAATTGATCTAGATTTGCCTAAATTTGTTTTTTTTTTTTTGCATTAAGAGATGGAAGTTTCGTTTCAAGGCGAAACTTTAAAATTATTAATCAAAAAAAAAAAAAAAAAAATTTCGATATTTATAGGAAAATGATAAACTTTTGATGCCCTTGCTGGCACCCTTACCGTGGAATTCGTTTAAGGGCAATGCTTAAGAAATTGCCGCGAATAATTCAAAGCATTACGATCTTTCAAAGAAAATTATAATAATTACTATAAAAAACATATAATGTGTACCTGATTAGTGAAAGCATAGCACTCATCAGCCGGACATAAAGCTCCCAAGCTGCAATCATATCCTACCATTTTTTTTTTCTCTGTTCGTCTGTTCGTATTTACTTATATAGGAGAGACAATGACTGGTCATTAGAAAGAAAAAAAAAATGGTAAAATTTTGCTTGGGGGGGAATTAAGTATAAAAATTCATATTACGGATTAAAAAAAAAAATTCTTTCCATAATGAATTATTTTTTCTTCTTTTTTGATTTAAGCTTAAACTTCTTGGATAAGAGCTAAATTAGTGAATAGTGTTTTGGAAGTAAGCAAATCCATCCAAAAGAAACTTTTTGTATGACAGATTTTTTTTATCACACACCGGCAATTATTATAATAAAAAAAATAATCTCAAATTAAATGTATCATATTGCCCAAAACAAATTGGAACACATGAAAGTGAACCGTTTCTAAAATGGCAGGCGGCGCAATGGTAAAAAAAAAACGAGATAATCGCTTATTTAGAGTTAATATGATGAATAGATCATGAAGTTTAAAGATTTAGGAAAATTGAAAAGTACTAGAATTTAAGGACATTTTCAAATATCCTTATTCGAAACATTTGAATTCATCTCGAATATCGCGATATTCAGCACAATCGAAATTTTCTTTAAGATAATTACTCATCTTAACTAATTATTAACGAATTTATTTTTTAGAGTCAAAAGATTATGTTATGATTATACATCATAGACTGAGTGACATACTATTTCACTCTTCATGAAAGATGACAGTATATTAGATTATTGTGATCGATTGTAAATCTAATCAGTTTCAGATTTTTAAATCATATTTCGTGTTTGATTGAATTTTATAGAGAGGGAACGATTTTAAAACTTTTTCTTTTTATCGAGATTGTTTTAATTCCGTTCAATTTTACAGTCATTCACTGTAGTTGTCTGAACTATTCTTTAAACACTTTTGCACAGCTTCGCTTCGCTTTTTTGTTTTGAATAAACAAGTTTCGTTCCTTTAGTTTGCCGCTTATAGGAGCTTGCAGTTCATGTGAAAACGATAAATAATTATAATTAATTCAAATCATAGTTAACATTTCCTCCTGTAATTAAAGTATCCTGTTTGCTCTTTGTAGGAAAATAGGAAAATTTCAAATAGAATCCATAGAGCTTTCAGTTAGTTGCTCTTTACTTGAGACTAGCATGCATTAAATTGTGTGCTGAATCGAACGCACATTTTGATTAGAGATAATTTGTGAACTTTATTGGAAAATGTACCGATCAACGATTTATGAGAAGATTTGAGAAGAAGGCAATTCAAAATAGACTTAAGAAAGAAGAAGAGAAATTTTTATACCGACCTTCCACATATCTCATATTATAAATATGGGCTATTGAACATGTATTTGAAAATGAAAGAGGACGAGGTTTGATTTTTTACTATGCGTAGATAAATTTTACATTTTTTAATAAAATTTTCTTTTTTTAATATTAATATATTACAAATAATTGGCATCACTTTTAATGATTGTCTCAAATAGCTGCATATCCAAATTCAGGGATTATTTTAAAATAAAACGAACACATGTCTATAGTGTACCGTATAAGGATTTTTATAAAGGATAATTCAGCACACTTAGTTAATTTAAAATCAGGTCATGAGAAATATTTAAAAGCAAATACATTATAATTAAGATCATTAAAACCTCAAACCGCATCATAAAATCAATAAAAGCGAATTATGTTAAAGTTCAGTCACTGCTTGTTAATACATATATACAAACACAAACACACACACACATATATATACATACAAACATATATATATATATATATGGAATCTTAACACAAACAGCTAACTGTCAAGCAATGCATGCATGCATGAATCATCTCCTATTGCATGCTTTTCGTACAAAACATATTTTTTTGAACATGAAAACATTTTAGTTAAATAACAAATATTTATTTTGTTATTTAACATGGAGGCGGTTAAAGAAAAAAATTAAAGACACACAGAGAGATAGATGTTTTCAACCCCTCATATCATGTATTTAAGTTATGTTAAGAGCTTTAAATCGGTATAAAAACTCATGACAGTTAAGAGTTAAACATTAGTTGTTGTTTAGAAGTTTAGCAAACATAATAGGCATCTCAATCCGCGTAAAAAAACGTAATTGTGCGGGCTTTCAAAACATTCGTTAGAAAAACTTGAGAAATCAAAAGTTTAAATATGAAATTTATAGTAAGTAAATTACAAAAAATAATAATTCGAAACAATTCGAACAACTATTGAAAGGATAACAAGCGTTTGTCTTGTGATTTAGATTTTCAACATTTTTCTATTAACATTATTATGTTTAACAAAAACGGAAAGTAGTACTGCTGAAGATACCTCCACTACACAGGAATTGCGACAATCTGGCAGTGAGTTTTATCCTTTGCAAGGTAAACATCAATTGAAACGTTATGTGCCCGGCTATGGTGGTTACGGCGGCTACGGTGCTAATGGCTACGGTACAACTTTTGATAGCAGTTTAGGCAACTATGGAGGTGGTTACTATAGTAATTCCTATCCTACTAAAGGTTACGGTTAGTATGGAAATTTTAAATATATTTTTTCAAAGCTTAGAAAATCTTTTCTTTCTCATATATTTGCCTACACTGATAGACGATTATCTAGGCGCTTATCCCGGTTATTCCGGTTATAACACGAACGCTGGTTATAATTCTTATCCCTATAATTCATATTATAATTCTCGGTTTGGTGCTTACCCTTACGCTCGTCCAAATTATGGCTATCAGAACTATCCGTCCAGTTACTATTCGAACAGTTATGCTAATAGTATTGTTGGAGGCGGTTTAGGTGCATTGGGTACACCTGGCTATGTTCCACCTCTTCCTGCCGGTGGTTATCATTATAATCCTGGTATTACCGGTACAGTGTACTAAGCAAATACAATCATTTAAAGTGAAACTGTTGTTTTTTTTGCATATTTTTTGCGATTTAAAATAAATTTGCAATACATTTGTTTACTGATCGAAATCGAAATTTCTTTATAGCAACTTTCAGATAATTTCAGCTTCAAGTGATTATACTAATAAAGCCTTCTTTCTTCATATCGCTAACATGGAATATGTATATAATATAATAAGAAATTTTCCAAATTTTTATCTTCATCTATTATCATCGCGAAATTATAAAATACAATTCATACACAGTTAATTGGCATATTAATAGATAGAGTTCACTTTAAGTACAAATTTTATAAATTCCTATCTATATCTCTAATTGGTTGATTTCAAAAATAAATCTCTATTCGAATTCACATTCGAAGAAAACAAGAATTTCAATTATTTAAGATAAATTTTTTCTTGTTTTTGAACATATCTATGTTTTAAAAAAAAAATCAATACAAAAAGAATACTACTACTTACTACTACATTCCGAAAATGAACACATTTGATCTTCGGGATATTATCTAGAAATCTTTTTCGATTGCATTTCGGTCTGGTGTTGTTTGGAAATATTTTTAAGAACAAATCTTTGACTTTGCATTTATATTGATACGAAAGTACAATAATATCATATTATTTTGCAAATTTTAAAAAAAGTTAAAATTAAGAGAAAATTTTTTGATATTAACTTTACTGAGCTCCTTGGTTAAGCCTTAAAACTCCTTTATTGCATATTAGTATGTTTGTCCTTAACTAAATTAAACGAAACTAAACGAAACGAATAGAGACACGAGACGAAGTAATATATTTTCTTAATGTTGCAATAAATCTGACATCTGTCAATGAAGTCGATCGTATCGATTGAATCAGTACCATATTTTCAACACAATTTAAATAGTTATTGTTTAAATTGCCCTCGGAAGCGATAATAACATCAACACTTTGCAACACTAAAAATTTTATTCCTTTCCGCCATCGACGTAGTAAAAATAGTTTCTCTTACATAAAGCCCAGCAATGCCTATACACCATTGATTATTGTTACTACTGTATTCACTTAATATTAAAATTAAAACATGATGATGAGTATGCGTATAAGGATGAGGATGACAATTTTTATTTTCTAACATCATAAATACAAAATCTATTGCTTACGCTTACGCTTATATCTACATATCATGCCCTCACAACCCACAATGCTCTCCAAACGCACACACAAAATTTCGATTGTAGCGTTAAGCGTTTAGCCCGCGCGCACATCTATGTTGAATGCATAACAGTTTTAAACCATTTACACAAAGCTGGATTCAAAAAGAAGCTCGATGTTTGGGTGCCACACCAATTAACAGAAAAAAACCTGATGGATCGAATTTCCATCTGCGAAGCCTTGGCCAAACGGAATGAGATAGACTCATTTCTTAAACGGATGGTGACTGGAGATGAGAAATGGATCACATACGATAACCCTGTGCGAAAACGATCGTGGTCAAAGAGCGGTGAAGCACCTCAAACGGTGGTCAAACCAGGATTAACGGCCAGGAAGGTTTTGCTATGCATTTGTTGGGACTGGAAGGGGATTATTTATTATGAGTTGCTTCCATATGGCCAAACGCTAAATTCTGATCTCTACTGTCAACAACTGGACCGTTTGAAGATAGCGATTGACCAGAAACGGCCACCAGGAGAGGTGTCGTGTTCCACCAGGACAACGCTAGGACACACACATCTACAGTGACTCGCCAGAAACTTCGGGAGCTTGGTTGGGAAGTTTTAATGCATCCGCTATACAGTCCGGACTTGGCACCAAGCGATTATCATCTTTTTCTTGCATTGCAAAATTTCTTTAATGATAAAAAATTGGAATCTAGGGAGGATTGTGAAAATCGACTACTAGAGTTTTTTGCAAATAGAGACCAGGACTTGTATGAGAGAGGCATTTTGAAGTTACCTTTAAAATGGCAACAAATCATACAACAAAACGGTGCATATTTGACCCAAATCGGACAATCCGAAGCATGTTAAATAAAGTCCTGAAGTTCATATAAAAATAATGGATTTCTTTTTCCCCAAACTAATATTTGCTTCACGTTTGTTGTTTTTGTTCATTTATTTTATTGAATTTTTTTGATTATTTTGTTTTGTTTCGTTTTTTTTTTTTTCGATGTTAGTAAAATAAATGTTAGAACCTATCTTTGATTTTTATATGATTTCCTAAAGAAACCAGCGAATGACTTAGCGTCGTGTTTCTTTAAAACGTATCTATAACGCAAAGTGGAGCCTTGATGTATAATGTTTTAGTTTGGCTTTATATCAACAAATGCAACAATCTTTGTGCATGACTACAATTTCCGCTTTTTTCCCATTCCATCATATTATAATTCTTAAAAAATTCTATAAAAACTAATCCAAATGTCTCCGATAACAACGAAAATTTATCAATATGTTAATCTACACATTATTTATTGAAAATTGTTTTTTATTGGAAATTGAATTGTGTCGCCAATCGCACAAAAATCAGTATTTTTAAAATCCCGGAATATGATCATGGGTCTATTGGGAACAATTTAGCAGTATTAAGAAATACGGAAAATAATTTAAAAATATTGAGAGATCTACTCAATTTAATGTGTATTCAAATTTTCAAAATTATGCATTCTGCGTACCCTACAAAGCAACACTACAGAGTTTAGAAAACGAAAGCAAGTTAGTGTCAACATTTAATAAAATAAAATAAATGAAAAGTTCAACATTAAATCAAATGAGCAAAAGATTGCTCATACATAAGTGCATATAGAACAAAAGTAACGGCTAATATGCGGTATGTAAATGAAGAAGATTAATTTATAAAAGATCATAGAAACGAAGAACATTCATTTGCAAAATTTTTGCAATATTAATTTTATATTCTTTATTAAATAGAGCGATCATGGTACGACACAAGATAAGAAAAATTGTCATCAATTTTTGCGCTTTCACGATATTCTTTACATAGTTTTCATATAATAAAAACTATTAATTGATCAAATTTTTAATGGCGAGGAATACAATAATCGCATTTACTACACATATATATTTTTCTATCTTTTTTGCTAATTCGTTTATGCTTTAACGAATTGCGCCCTACTCTCTGCAGTTTCATTTTTAAAAATCATGTTTTTTATACTTGATAAACTTATTTAAAAAGCAATAAAGTTTTAAAAATCGATCTCAATCATCTGACATTTTTATATATTATAAAAATTATTTCTTAAAAAATATTTGCAAATATATAAATATAAAAAAGTTGGTTTTATAGATCACCGTAAGTACTTTTTACAATTTGACATTACGAAAACGTAAAATTTCAATTAGGCCAATTTATAACCCCACTTCTCAGCTATCATAAACACGGCTTTTTGAGGAAGCATGGGACCCACCAATGGATTGATTTGTGACATATAACAACAAAACCAAAATAACCAGCAAGTTGCCCCAGTTAGCGCAAAGATGCAGCGTAAGAGAGCTTGATTAGGACCTTTACGTATCAGCAGAGGTATAACTATGCCAATAATGCCCCAAAAAAGCGTGAAACACAGCAGGGGAATCAAAGCAACAGCCATTTCCCTGTTAGATATATTCAATGCTTCTGCTTTTTTTTTACAAAGCGAACACAAAGATTAAAAATTATTTACAAATATAAAAAAGAAATTTATATATATATATATATATATATATATATATATGAATAAAGTAAAGAAAAATTCAAAACGTCAGGTTGTTTCATTTTTTTGCCGAAAAAAAAATTTGTTAATACGTAATTTTCACGTAAACTGCTTTTATCCATAAGCACGAATCTACAAGTGCAATAAAATTAATATAAATTTACAAATATTTGCTTAAAATAAAATAATAAAAAGAATACCACAAGAACAGTATTAAAAAGAATAAATTTCATTTGTGTTGAATTACAACGTTTTACCACTAATATACCTTAATACATTTATATATATTATTCAGATTTATAACATTCTACCACGCTTTTGAATTGGAAAATATTTGAGATAATTTTGCATAGGGAAAGCTATAATAATATTGAATAATTAGTTGAAATAACGAATCCATAAGGAGATGGTAATATATTTAACCTGTTATCATATACACTTGTAACCTTTGAAAGAGTTCCCAGAAAATTTCGCTTGTTGTTGTTAATTTACTAAGGTAATATGCATATGAAAATCTATTGGCAGAAATGAATTTGGGAAAAATTGTTGAGCCAAAATTAATGTTTATTTATTAAATATATATACGCAGTCAATTCAAATATTTTATAACATTGTTGTTTGAATTTTTCATATAATTATTGCATCTATTAACCATAAAATATATTTTAAAATATGATAAAATAAGAAAGAATTATACAAACATAATAATTAAAGCAATTACATATTAACATATTTCGGTTACCGTTATATAAAACAAAAATAATTTTTCACTTTATCGAAATTGTTGTGTATTTCTTATGATAATAATTACTCAATTAAATGTCTTTAGTAACGTTTATAGTTTTATACACATCCCTCATAATGAAGTGAGACTTCATCTGCATCTTGATAGTTAATCCGGTCCAAGTTCATTGCCCCATTCTCTGGCTATCATGTAAATAGTATGTTGATTTAATTTAGGACCAATTAATGGATTCATCTGTGCCATATAGCAGCATAACCAAAATAACCAGCAAGTAGCGCCTGTTATCATTAGTATGCAGCGTATAAGATTCTGATTCGGTCCTTTAGGTGTCATCAATGGCAAACCAATGCCTACAGTACCCCACAAGGCAGTAAACACTAATAGCGGAAAAAAAGCTGCACCCATCGTGCTGTCTCCAGTTCGTAGACGAAATATATACAATTATTACAAATATTTCAAATACTTTCAGATTATAATCACAAAAAATCAATTTTTCTCTTTATACACACACAAAGCCATAAACGAAATCTCACTTCTCATTCAAAATATGATATTCACTGATAAGTGATAACATTGCGACTACTAAGATTGCCATCGGTTTGTAAAAAAAAGAAAAAAATAATCGATCGATTACTAACAAATTCATGACAAATTCCAAATAATTTAATGTTCATCAATATTTACTTGTGTTTCATGTTTGCCATTAATATTACCAGAGTTAGTTTTGTACTATGATTGTTTTAAAACTTCTGCTTCATCAAATTCTTCTTCTTTTTTTTTATAAGTATTAAGTGTTTTTGTTTCTTTTGCTTTATTTTACGGGAATCTTAATAAAATTTTGTTGAATCTTAATTGAATTTATAAAAAATATGGAATATTGGAGACTTTTTGTCACTTTCCTAACTCTATTTTGTTATTGTTGTAAGAAATCTATTTACTATGTCTAACTAACAACATATCTGACCACACCTTTAATTCACAGTTTCTTATATTTCTGCTTTGGATTGTTATGTGTGCACAAACCAAACTGGCAATGTAGAGAAATGTTTAAATACCCTTCGGACTTGTGAGCCCGGCGAAGATGTCTGTGGGACTGAAATACGTTGGGGCAGTTTGCCATACTTCTCACAAGGAGCTCTTAAACAGTATTATGTTTCCAAACGATGCATGACGAAGCAACAGTGTCAGTCGAAACGTAAGCGTCATATGCCTTACTGTACACATATATGGTACGAAGATTGGTCATGCCATGAGTGTTGTCAAGGAGATCGTTGCAATTATTTTATCATAGTGAGCTAGTAGACAATATACCAAAAAACATACAGTTATGATACAGTTATTTTCGTTTAATATTTACAGAGCAAAGGCTTGACACTTTCAACCCTATCAAGTTTCACTTTAGCTGTAACTTCCTTGATCCTGTCCACGGTATTTATACAGTTTTTACTTTAAGATAGAAATCTCAGTTAATATATTTTATAAGTTTAAGTTTTCCGTCCTTTAATAGTATTAAATTAAATATACATTTAAGTGTATATATACATCATAAAATCACAAACTGGTAAAATACAACCTGCAATAAATTTGATAAAATCTATGAAACAGGAAATTCCTTTTATTGCGTTGCCTGTCGCGGTCATAAAAAGCCACATTTGCAGATGTCAATGAAAGCAAAGATTGACAAAGAATTCCCAGGAAATTTAACATTTTAATGCGATTAATGGAAATGCATCGAGGAAATCCAGCAGCAAAGTATCACCAGGCATGGTAGAGCGAGACGGAACGTCTGTGATATTTGTAAGGTTTTTAAGCAGAGCATTTCGCTTAAGAGAAGACAGTCGTGATAAAGAGTGGCAAGAAGTGATTCGTAACGTAATAAGCAGTCGAAAGAAGTCATAATAAGCTCTCGGAAATCAGTTCTAACATAGAGTCGTTAGAAGTCAGCCGTAACGTACAGTCATAATAGTCAGTTGTAATAGAGACTTGTATACTGATAGTTATATAACGATAGCTCTATACTAATAGTTGTATATTGAGAATTGTACGTCGAGAATAGAATAACGATACTCAAGGCAAATAAGTATTAGAGAGATAAGTTCTTCAAATAATTTGTACATTCCGTTCTTTCTTACAAATGATCTTTATATTTTTGTATTTTACATAATTCTATTATTATAAAAAAGTTATTTTCTAAATAAATGGAATTTTAAGAAAGAGAGGTTTTTACACCTTATTTAACATCAACTTGTTAACTGCTGTTATATTACCTAGCCTTAATAAGCCATTACAAGTTATATTTGTTTGTTCATTGGGTTGAAAATTGAAATCAATATTTCTCATTCAGTTGGAATTTGTCTAGTGAAGAACACACACATTATGGATGCAAGCACAAAAGTAGTTAAATTGATTACATCAGAAGAAAATCATTTTCAATCGTAAGAAGCATAAACTGTTCAATTTTTGCTTTCTTGTCTTCAATTTTTTGCTTTCTTTTTTTTTATATAATAGGCAAACATCACGAAATTGTATCATTAATGCTGCTGTTATTACAACGTCTGGTTTAATTTGCTTATTGGACAAAATGTTAAACACACGTTTGTTAATATAATTGGAGTATAATTTGCACCATTTCAAGGTTGTAAATAAAACTTTTATACAAAGTTGCGTCAAAAATGAAATAATTGCAACTTCGTTTATACAATAATTTTCATTTGTTACGGATTAGTGAGACGCTTTACTTTAGGTCAAGATAAATTTGTTTTAGGCAATAGCTGCAAAATTGCCGAGATTGATAATATCGATAATGAATATTTACAATTTTTAATGACGAGTATAACATACGATTGATGCTTGATGCCCTTTAGAATATATTTATGCTTCTGTGAGAACAAGATGCAATTACAAGTAATTTTTTATCTTATAAATGATATTTTTGTATGCGGACAAGATCAAACTTATCATTCGACTTCAGCGTAAGGAACACGTTTTAGTACAATTCTTACCAAAATTTGTTCATATACATCTATCATACTGTCGGTCGTCAGATGGATTATCTAATTATTCGATGTATAAATCAATTTTGATTGAAAATTATACCAACTCTTGTCAATTGTAGTGTAGTGGAACTTTTTATATTATTGTCTACATTACATGGACCTTGTTTAATACCTTATTTGTTCTATAGATCGAAGACTCTAAAACCAGTAAGTAGAAAGAATTCTCGAAGTTTACTAAGTCGACTAAAAGCCAAAAATTTATATTCTTAACTTCGAACTATATATTTTTATAACGAGGAGATCACTCCGCAATACTTCAAAGACTTATGATATGATGTTTGTTTTTCATTTCATTCGTCTAGCTAGTAATCGCGTCTTTAGAAAATAAAATCAACAAAAAATTTCAAAATTACGGTTTTTTCATTAAATGTTCTCTTTGCTGAACTTTATTTTTATGATACGAATTTTCTCATCATCTGTGCTTTAAGTTGACTAATTTGTATCAAAAAATTAGCTGTACGTTAAAACAGGAGACAATCTAAGACGAGCAAAAAAACTAGTAGTAGTCATTAATATTTTCACATAAACTTGCGAAGTTTTTTTTTCATTCTTTTATACTTTTATGCATGGAAACATTGCACCACAACGAATTTAATTATTCATCTAATTACCTTATATTAGCAATAGGACAACGAAAGCAAATGTCGATTTTTATAAAGCGAAACATTTTATATCCAATAGAAGCAAACAAATCTAGAAAGTCTCTATGAAAAAACCTTCTATGAGGAAAAAATTATTAGGTAAATAAAAACAAAGATATTGCTGTCCTTTTCTAAATAAAAATATTAAATAAAATATATTAAAGGTCACAAACTGAGAAATTTTATACGGTTTTCACAAATATAATTTATGTTATCAATTTTAAGTATACTTTGCTATTATTGAAATAGATTTGATTGTGTTCATTATTCTCTATTTAAAAGTATTTTTATTAATTAATTTTTTTATTTATTTATACTTTATTACAAACTAATTCTAATATTATCTTTAAAATAATTTTAACCATGATGGGAAATTGTTTATGCAAGTTCTTACGAGATTTTCAAAGGTGTTTTTGTTTCAAAGGATGCGCAATTTACATAATGAATGAAAGATTTTAAATGCAAATATGCAAAAAAATACCTACGAAGAGAACCAATAGTAAGTATATCAAGCAAGGATGTTAAGATTTGTAGTCATATTAAAACAAGAATAACTATTTAAATTCAAATAGATTTTTTCTATACAAACGAACTAGAAAGAAACAAAGAAAGAAAGAGAGAAAAAATCTTGCCTTCGTCTTTAGGCCGAATATTTAATACCCACCATTGTAAATTCTTTCATTCATATTTAAGTTCTTTTTTTTTTTTTTTTTTTTTTTTTTTTTTTTTTTTTTTTTTTTTTTTTTTTTTTTTTTTTGGATAAATTACTCCCAAGCCTTGGAAACTACTATCGTATCAGTTGCTTCAACTGACTGAAATGCTATATATAGACAGAGCAAAAAAGACATTTCTGTTTTGATAATACTTTACGCAAATGAATTTAACTGCATAACAGACAAAGTAAAATAAAGTTTAATTCCCGAATTAAAGTAAATACATAAGGATAGGCAACTTGTGTTAAAGAGACTTGGCGGTTTTGCGCTGATCAAATATATACATACAAAGATAGATAGATATATACGTTCACATATATTATAATCACTTGAGAAACATAATAATACATCCCCTGAGTGCTGGTGGGTACATAATTCAGGACGGGCGTGCAAAAAATTGTTTTTGAATTTTTTGTAATAAATTCCATATTTTTTGCAAAAACTAGAAAAAAGCGAATAGCGATATTTGTTGTCAGGAGTTATTTCTATGTTAATTGTACATTTTTTTTTTATTGATTATAAAAAAAACTAGTTTAGAGAAATTGTGGAATTTTGTATAGCACACATTCTTATGTGCAACACTGCACACGTAGCACGTAAATTATCTCGTTGGTTTTCAATTCTATTTACAACGAAAGAAAATCGAATATATTTACAATTCATCTTTTTGTAGCAAAGTGTAACGATTCTTTGAAGGACCTAACTTTTTAAAGCTGGATTCAGGCGGCGAGGTATTAGGTAGCATTTCAATGGTATTATCGTTGGTTACTGGATCGGGTCCATAGTGGAATTCTCTACAAGAAAAAATTAAGAAAAATTCTCTCTTTAAAAAACGAAATTAACGAATAACGATTAAACCCATGAAAAACTTACCGATGCAGTTTACCGCTGTAGAGATCTTGTAGAAATTGTTTCAATTTCCCCGAAGCGTACATATCACGGAAATTTGGAAACAAGTACATATGCCTAAATGAGTCAATAGCAATTAATGGCAAATCTTTTTCCGTTTTACCCAAATGATTCAAAGGATGAGCAAAACGTTTGCCATCAGCCGTCAAGAAATTTACATTTTCTATGGATAACACAAAAAAAAAAAAAAAAAAAAAAAAAAATTCATATTTTTCTGTATTTTAAAGTTCATTTAGTATCAACCTACGTTTTTCATCTAATAGTTGTGCTTCAATTGCCATCTTAAAATCTTTAATTGATCCAGTATCGTCCGGATGGTGAAACAATATTAAAAATGGTAAGCCTTCTTCCGTTAATTCTTCTGCATTCTCGAAGGTTATTTCACGTACCAATGGTACACATTTCTCTTGTATCCATATCTTCAATTCGTCAAAATTTTTTAAACTGCCCATGTACGTTTCATCGTTTTCATGACTAATAGCAACATCCGGACGAAATACAATAATTGGTGTACCTAAACGAGGCGGTAAGTAAGAAATTTCTTCAAGAATTCAATATGAAAATTAAGTGGTTCAAAAAAAGCTCGAAATAATATTTGAAATATATAAATAAAATACATTTTTATACTTATACACTATATATAAACAAGGAAGAAAATTGTATTCGTGTTTGCCGAATCTTTTATACCCATCACCTTTATCTCAATAAAACTGAATATCGATTCGTCATAATATTAAGTAGGCGTGATTTATTTTTTTGTCATTTGCCGAATTTGATCCCAATAGCTTGATGTTTCCGAGCAGAAAGTGGTCATCGCAGACATTACACAGATAAGCAGAGAGATAGATGGACGGATGGACGGATACGTGTAGGTGAATTCCGAATTTGATATTGATTGAGAATATATATATACTTTATGAGCGTCTGAAGTTTCTTTCTTGTCGTCACAAACTTTAACACAAAAAAAATTAAATTCCAATGCTCTATTAAACCGAGTGGACGTGTTCGATCCTTTCCGTTTTTGTACTGATAAACAGCTAGCTCAATAAATATGCTAATTTTTATAGACCTGTCTGCCAAATTTTTTCTTTCTTAAAAACAGAGGTGCTCTCAATTTAAGTTATACTGTGAACGTGCTCTTCGACCAGTTTGGCCCATTTCCCATACCAGACTCCGTATAAAAACTTTGAAGCCGATATCTTATTTTTTGCATCAAGAAGAATGTTTACTACATATATTCACATAGACGATTGGATAGGCATGCCCAGATCAGGAATATAAATATTTCATAAAGGTCCTTTTTGAGTGTTGCAAACGTTTTTCCTTTTCATTTTTGTACGCCCAATCTTCGGTAGTGCGTATAAAAAATTAGAAACATCAACAAGAGACAAAACGACGGGAAGAACATAACAAAAAAATCTCTCTCTTACCTGGTGGATGCATAGCCTGGACAACTTCACCGAACCCGACATAAAATTCGCAATCTTCCTTCATATTTGTCGCTGCTTTACGAAACGTATCATATTCTGGTTGATCGCGACGATCAAAATATCCAAATATAATACGTTTTTTCAAATCCACTTCGTCTAATTCTTTTGATGTTCCTTTAAATTCCTTAATTGGATCGTCTAATTGTTTACGTACAAATTCTACGAAGGCCTCAACGGAACGTTGACCGCGATATTCGCGTTTACTCAACTGACCATTGCGAACTATTTTTAAAGTCGGATATTTGGTTATGTGAAAACGTGAGGCTATTGCTGTTTCTTTATCACAATCAACTTTGCCAAGTACAACTTTTCCGGATTCGGGAAAGGCGTCTTTAATCTATAATCGTAATTTAATTACACCGAAATATAAATAAACAAAATAGAATAATAAAAGGTAGGGCTTGTTACCTTCTCGGCAGCTTCATTAAATATTGGTGCTAATAAATTACTAAATCGACACCATTCAGCATAAAAATTCAAAAATACCAATTCATTAGAAGCTGTAAAGATATAATTTGAGTTTTACAAATAGTAAGGAAAAAAAGTAATAGTAATAGTATCGGATATCTATCCGAAACTTGATGCAAACATTCTCATAAAATTGAAACAAATAGAGAGCATGCATGCGGCGTTTATAAGAACGACTAAAATGCACAAAAAATTTTAACTTAATTATAAGAGATGTTGACCTCTAAAACCTGTTCGAAATATTTCCGATAATCTTAGAGTTTCCTAGAGTCAACTACCAGGACTATATTGCAAGATGTACTCTGTGGTCCTAATGCACGGCTTCAAAGTGCCGAGCATCTAATATTCGCCCTGAAGCGACTATAACTTGTCTACTTATTTTTTTGGTTTATTTCGGGTTCGAGGTCGATAGATTTGGATAATAATAGTCCTATTCTGAGTGGACCGATTCGATCTTATAAGTTTTCGGACTTTTTGTTTTTATTCTGACTTTTTTATTATGATTTCGCACCGAATTTGGTTTCCCTAAAAGCATACAATGAAATGTTGAGAAAACTTGTTTATTATGGGAAGAACACCTAAAAGTACAGAAGAAGTTGGAAGAAAACCTTAAATATATCACAAAGGTTTGTAAATAAATTCAAGAATTTTTATTTAATTTTTAAAATTAAATTAATTTTTATTGCAAACAGTTAGTAAACGTTTAGGTAATTTGTTTCCACTTTTTTTCCTTCTCTCTAAAACTCAGTGTACTTGATGGCGGTTTCATTAATAGAATCAATGAGTAAATTTATTTCAACATCAATGTTTTTAAAAAGAATACACCACGTTTTTACCCGAATACTATATATGACAAAAAATTTTTTGATTTTTATATGGTTCCAAATCCTTTATAACATTCCATAATAAAGTATTGGCAAATATAGAGAGTTTTCAAGTTTAATAAAGAGTTTTTGCTTACGCATCTAACCTTTACTTACTTATTTACCACAAACTCACATGAGGAAAGTCCAAGTATTCTTTCTTCAATTTTTTGTAATTCTTTTTAAACTTTTTCTTTCAACTTTTGATTACGCAATACTATAGTAGAATAAAAAAAGAAAATTCTCCTCGACCTGTTCAATAGTTGTTTACAAACTTTTTAAACTTTTGTTTGAAGTCTTCAAATTTGTGCATAGACCTCCTCAGCATTCCCAATAGTCGAAAAATCAATTTGATTATTCCTTGTCATTGCATGTGACCTCTGCTCAGAATAGGGCTATAAGTCACTCAATTAGACTTCTGGTATATTCAGAGTTCAGATTTTCACTAAAATGTGGAACCAGAAACTAAATAAAGTGATCACATTTTCGTCAGAATGCAGTTAAATAATATCACATTACCAGAAAAGTTTTTTTTTTTTTTTTTTAATTTTACAGTTGAACAGCCGATTGCGCAAAAGAAAATATTGGCAAGCATTTGATGAGAAATGGAAAAAAATCTCAGAAATTTAAGAATCTCCTGAAAGATATATGCAAACACTGCATAATATATAATAAGACCTATATCCTTGCAGAATATAACTTGGCAGCACATTGGTGGGAGGCTTTCGAAATTTGCGTATTATGCAAGTACCAGCTTTACATTTTAGTAAAGGTGAAGTACATATAATATACCTTTTGTGAGCTTTGAATAGATCAAGTTCTGCACTGCTGAATCGTTACGGCGATCTTTATGATCAATATTCATAGTTTCTTCATTTCTAGGTA
>KK351174.1:43073-76191 GCA_000671755.1 Glossina brevipalpis | reverse complement strand
CCACAAAAACAAAACAAAAATGGGAAGCAAGTAATTCAGCTGTACACAGCTAATCAATTCGAATATCAGAAATGTTCAATAGCAAAGATGATTGAAAATTTAAAAAAAAATTCATTCTTTTTCAAAAGAGTACAATTCTAGTGAAGCTGTTAGCGCCATCAGCAACAACTTCAAACAATATTAAGTTAGCAAAGAACTTTCAAAAGCGAACGCATTAACTCTAAATGCCAAACTTGTCAATGATAATGAGTTGGGAAAAAAGGTTCGTTCGACTACTTCTTAATTAAAAATTAAAAAATTAGATATACATGTTAAACAACATTATTCTTGCATGTTCAGAAGGAGAAATTTCCTTTTATAAAATTCTGTATATAATTTCGCTCTTCACGAACAAAAAGGCCGGGTTTTATCATTGCGTTAAATCAAACTAGAAACAATAACAAGAAAGGTTTTTGTTGTTGTTGTTTTCCCAGTGAATAATCCATCCTCTCTTCAGCAATAGATATTTCAAATAAAAGATTAAAATTTTAATTCACCATCCAGCGAAATGAACCTACGCATATTAATTGTGGCTCATAACAGAATCAAAAAAAGTCGATAAAATATCATATACGTAAAACGCTATTTTATCATATAACTTCATAAATTCAATTAGCTATGGCCGGTTTGTTACAATACAAGATAAAAGCAAGAAAAGCTAAAAGAATCAAATCACATATAAAACACTTAACATTTTATTTATTATTGTTTCACTGTATGCTTTTAAATTGTTTTTCTATTTTATTAAGTGACACGTCAAAAGGGTGAATATTTAAAATATCAACACATACATGCTGCTTTCCATACATGCATTTTGCATTTGGTTTGGTTTCTATTTCAATCGCAAAAACTATGTAGAATGATTCCCTATAGTTATTAACCAAATACGTTGAGCACTAATTCCTCCTCATTTTTACAAATATAACATGATTTTGTTCGAATGGGAGAATGGGAGGAGAGACTTACCTAAAGTCATGTCAATATTTTCACTGGTCATCGACACAGCTCCACTATCTGTAGGATGGTAAAATACGTAAAATACCTGTAAAAGTTAAAAAAATAAAAAACACATTCATAAATGTTTATGTATTATTTAAGTTTTTGAGGTGAGAAAATATAAAAATCTGAAAATTTTTTCTTGATGACTGACGACGACCAACCGGTCGGCAAAACTTTTAGGGCAGAAACATGCTCAGTTTTAATTTTAATAGCAAATTAAATCTTACCGTAAATATCGCAAAATAGCAACATTTTCGATGGCTGCACAATTGCATTTCACTAAATTTTTATCTAATAAATTATGTTATTTTTCAAAGTTTCTAATTTTTTTTTAAAATTTTACTTGGTTGCGTTATTACAATGCAGACGTTTTTCTTTTCCTCTTTTCTTTTCTTCTTTATTTTCTTTTTCCGAGTTACCCTTTTTATTATGCATCTGCCAAACTATTCGGAATAATTTTTTTTTGAAATATTATTGCTTATATGTTTGCCCAATGCTTGTGATAGATTACCAGCCCACACATATTTATTTATTTCAAAATATAAAAAAAAAAAAACTTTTTATTTAATATTTAACGACAAACAGTGAAACGTAAAAAAATTGTCTTTTCAAAAAAATTTTTTAAAACTTTTTTGTTGACCTATTCATCTTAAAAACTTAAGATTAACTTCGTCATTTTAAGTTATGGAAGTTAATAGTTACCTATTGTAGGTAGGTAGGTCTTATCATTATCTCAGATGTTTCCGCTTTTAAATCAAACGCACACGCAAATCTTACTTCCATCTTTCTTCTTCCTCTGTATATAATCCTTAGCTTATACGTATAAAATACGAGTGAATGGTGTATATATATATATATCTAATGTCTATATATCTAGACATTAGATAAATCTCCATTACATTAGATAAATCTACATATATATATAAATATATTATTATTAAATCTACATACATATCGAGCTGGTTATAAAAATCAACGCATCAGACGTACAGTATTTATAGGAATTTAAAAAAAAAGAAATTCATACTTCTTAAAAAGTTCCATTCAAATCTCGATCAATTGTTTCAAGCAGCATTTTTGTCGATAGGCAAAGAACATAAGATAGAACGCGTAAAATTGTTCCATAATTTTTTGAATCGAATCGAATTGAAAATTTAAATGCTGTGTACATTTACATGTATATATATAAGCAAATTGTGGATATCCTAGGACGAATTTCGGATACCCATGATAGGAAACAACGCGATCTAAATTGTGATCGTGTAAGTACATGAAGGTAAAGAAATTTTTTAACAAGTTTCGTTACACTTATTGAAATTAAGATAAAAGAATTTACAGAAGTAACAGCTTTCATAATCTCAATACTTATACAATGTGCATAGTGGATACGTTGCTTGCGGTATTAGGATCGGAATTGTAGACATTATATTATGAAGAATTTATAAAATTCAATTAAATCCTTTCTATATAAGTACCGTTTTAAAATTTCCTTCCTTTAGATATTGTAAAATGAAATGATGTGAGATAAGTAATTTAAAATTAATTGCTTTACGATTATCGAAACATTCTACTTTTGCAATTTCTAAGGTATATCTTAAAATATATTTATATGAATCACTCTATAAATATAATTATTATAGTAATTTTTGTGTTTGGCACTAGTTATTCATTCTACATTTTACTTAAGCTTGGGAAACTATGTAAAGAATTTTTATTCGTGTGTGCTATAACAAATAGCCGTCTGGTAAATATTTTTCAAACGGTGAAAAAATATAGTAAAAATCTATCAAAAAATGGTTGAAAATTATTAAAAATATTATATATAATCAAAATATCATTTTTATTTGAAAGATATTTTAATGAAAATTTTAAAACGAAAATTCGCGACGAAAATTTAATTGCAAAAATTTGGCATAAAGAGAAGGAGAATAATAGAGAACAAAAGTAATCAGCAACTTTTTTTATGAACAAAACAAAAGAAAAAACAAAAAACCAGATAAAGCGAATAAATGTTAAAAGTAACGAATTAAAAAGAAATTGTTCAATTAATCCACTATTTAATGGTTGGTAACCCCGTTTATAGCCCCGTTTAAACAATAAAAAGAAAAAAAAAGAAACAAAATAAGAGCAATTACCTAAGGCCGTATACGGGAAACAGGCACAGACGAGAGAGTCGTTAAGACAATAAAACGAATGCAAAAAAGAAAAAAAAAAAAGAATTAAACTGTTTTCGCTTGTTCACCTTCAGTTCGTTTTTGTTTTCGGAGCAAAAAAAAAAAAAAAACGTTAAATAAAAATATTTCTTTTGTGTTTAAACAGTTGTTATGAGAAACTTTTGTTTGGTTTATTTAAATTATTATTATTATTACAGAAGTTTAAGAAGTAGTGATTGTATACTTGTTGTTCGGTTTTTATTATAAGCAATAAACATTTTTGCAACACCGAGAACCATCCTACGATTTTGTTTGTGATTAAGTAACATCTGCGTTTTCCCTTGCAATTTTATCTCCCTTATCGGAAATTTAGGTGTATGTGGCGTGTGTAAATGACGTCAGCGCAAACGCAACATTTCTTTTGTAATCAACGTTCAATTTTTTGTCATTGCTGCAACATCATCTCAAAATATTTGTCTTTCATTTCTGTAGCTTGAAATTCCCTTTCTTCGGGAAAAAATCAATTTCCGGGTGAGTTGTATTATAAATACACGACATTTTTTTATTTCCTTATTGCTTCTTTTTTTAAATCCTTGGTAAAAGAAATATTCTCTCTTTGTCTTGATTTCTTAGTGTATTATTATTATTATTATTATTATTATTATTATTATTATAATATAATCGTAATATTCTCTTTATAAATGTGTCCTTCCAAGTATATACAGACATGTATATGTATATCAATATGTATACATACATATAAGCGATGGTGTCTGCATAGCGTTCATGTTTACAATTAGACTTTGTACTTGCTTTGCCGGCTTTCACCGTTATTGCTATCGTTATTGTTTTTGCTGCTGGTTTGCCCACATTGTTCAGTTTATTTAGTGTCTCTGTAAGCAAGTGTTGTGATATTTCTACTGTCAATTGAAGGAGTTGATTTTGTAAAAGAAAAATATACCATTTAAGGGCAAAAAAAAAAAATTCATTTACGTCGGCATCAAACATTTTAAATATAATATGTATGTATGTGTATATGTATGTATGTATATTCAATAAATATTAATTTATCGTATAATATTATACATAATGTATATTGAATAGCTTTTTCTAATCATCCATTTTATGTCAGATGTATAAGCATATGGTTTATCATGTATTTTTTTTAATAGAATTAACGGTATGTATTTAGCACCGATTTTCGTGTTCCATTTTCTATAAGTAGTTTATACAGGCTACCGCTTAGCCTAATAGATAAGTAGATAATTTGGGATTATCACGTGAACATGTTAAAGAGAGCCAGATTCACAGGATCATACTTTAATTACGATTGACGTGTGGTCACTGCCATGGTCAGTGATCTATCAATATAGACATAACGCTTATGATTTAATGGATTCTATATCTCTAAGGCTACGAGCATACCTACCTATCCATCTCTCTCCACTTTTTTCTAACCATCACAGTACTTTTTATGCGTAAAAGAGGAGGTTATCGCTTGAATGACGGATAAGAGAAAAAAATGACATTTCGATCTCATCACATCAATAATGTCGAAGGATGACATACAAATGTCATCCTTCGGTTAACGAGCCCATTCGACTTTTAATCAGTACAATCTTTCAAACGAAATGTATTAAAATTTCATGACATTGCGATCTTTGATGCGCAAGAAAGATACAGGTGTTTAAGTGGTGTTAGTTTTACAATTTTCTAAATCATATGGATTTGTCAATAATGATGACATTTATATGTCATCCTATGTCATTATTCACTAACTGATACATCTATAGAAAGATTTCAGAAGTTACCTTAAATGCTATTTGGTACAAAGACTTACTTAACTGCCTTTAAATATTTGGATCTGCAACATTTCATAATTTAGTTTCGAATGAATATCTTAAATATGATAAAAAGAACGACGTTGCCTTTGCAAGCCGTATAAACTGAGAGTTTTGTTTAAGAACGTCTTACGCAGTAATTAACGCTTAAATTAACTTTTACCTAATGGTTGTTAATTGTGGTTCATTTTCCGTTTTCGCCATGAATTAATTGGTTAATCCGACCATTAAGAAAAGATATAAAACATTCATGTTCTGTTTATGAAAGATGTAAATGAAGAACAGTTGTTTTCAAATTGTTTAAAGGTTTAAAGGTTTGTTTAAAGTTGTCGCAGAAGACAGAATGTGAAATTGAGTACTTACTTAAAACAAGCATACATTTTAAAATTAATCACAAAAGTGTAAACTTTTTATTGCACAGAGTTTCTTTGAAATCCCTGATTTCCCTAAAGATCTAGTGCCGCCTGTTTATTGCTGTGACATAAATTTCAAGAAGATCCTGTCTACAAATTTTTTCATAGCTTTTTTCGTTGTTGCGGTGCAGTAAATGTCAAATTTTATTTCTTTCAATAATTTACAAACACTGCTTACTAAATGCACAGCTGGCAATACGCATGCAAAAGAAAAATTAATATAAGAAAAAAAAAAAAAAATCGGAAATGATGAATAAATTGAATGAATATAATGATTAATTTGAGTAACAAGCAAAAATATTTGATATATTCTTGTTATACGCGGTCATTCGAAAAAGTGAGTTTTTCCTTCCTTTTGATGTTTGAACATTTTCCCCGTTTTTATCAAAATATTTTCATGAAATAAATAAAATTTGAAGTTGAATTTAAAATTTGATATGTGTTTTCCAGATTATTAACGGGAGATTATTTCTCAAATTATATATTAAGGAAAAGAAAAACAAATTATTATGCGGATCCATACAAAAATGAAGAAAATTTTCCACGCTAACTCAATGTTGCAAGGTATCGCGATTTCATTCTTTTGAGATTTTTTAAGGATAAATGTGATGGGTATAGAAAACACAGGCGAATGTAATTTTCTTGTTTTGAGATTTTCGAATCTTTTCTTCTTCTTCTTCTTCTTCTTCTTCTTCTTCTTCTTTTTGCCAATAATAAGAACAAATTGAAGGCAAAGTTTGTATTTTCGGACAATATACGCTTTCGGGGCATATGTTGTCAATATATGATAGTCCTCGCTAAATATATAGTTTGTCTCTCGTCGTAATGTAATATAAAAAGCAAAATTTCTGTTCGGGTGCTCATAAAATGTACAAACGATGAAATATATGATATAATTATTACAACTTACTAAATGGTTAGCGCCACCATAACAGTTTAGAAAAAAAAGAGGTTTTTTGAAAAAATTTTTTGGAATAGAAGGAAAGTTGATAGAAATAATATTTGAGAGATCATTAAGATACATATACATATTAAAAAAAAATTATTTTTTTTTTGTTACATTAATCTTTATGTGTTTGGCGAGTATTTGAAGGTAAAAGTCGAATTTTCAACCAAAAAAGGTGGGGCTCCCTTTATATTATTATTAAAAATTGTTTCAATCAATTTATCGAAAAAAATCCTTCACTCTTCCCTAATGAATACTTTTTGAAAGATATTGCAAAAACTTTGCATGAAAAAAAAACTAACTAAAATTGTTTGGAGCTATATTGTTTGCAGTTTGAAAAATCGTATTTCATGAAAACCGCTTTTACGAATATGTTGCGAACATGATGCTGCATTGCGATAAATTTTCTATTAAATTTTCTTTGCAATTTAGTTTGCAATTCCAGAACCATCAAAACTGCCCTTCCATGTTTGAATATTTGTCCTCACTCTTTTTTTCGTAGAAGGTTTTATGCGAGATCATCCTCTTCCTTTTTTGAGCATTTATGAAAGACACCGCCGCACGTGTTACACTTCACTTGTTTGCGAAATGACCAAAGAACAAATAATAACATTGTATTCGGCTGCCCCGAATTTTTTATATCCAATAACTCAACTTTAAAAAATATATTATAAATGGATCCTTTATTTTAAAAAAAGGTTTAACAAAAAAATTAAATTTTGATACTCTATCGCATTGGGTAGATGCCGCAGATTGTTTCCATTCTTATGCAATACCGCAGAAATTTTGTATTGTAGTGGGCAAAACGCCGAACAGAAATTTTCTCTCGGTCTACATTATACTGTGTCCGTGTCTTTTGATTGATAGTCCATTTTCAATACCAAAGACCGCGCAAGAACTTTCAATGTTTCTGGCAAATTTAAACGCGATATCTTCATTTTTGCGGTCAAGTGATTGTTTACCACAGGCAATATACACACGAACAGATCAAAAATATATATATATATATAGTTTGCAGGATCGCTCTCTGAAATGAAATGACAAAGTGAATACATTCATATCCTTCGGAGGAGAATATTAAGAGAAGAGGCAAGAAAATGTATACATCTTTAGCTGAATCCACAATCAACTCCAAAAACTTCAAGTCAAACTTTCCATTTCTTGGCAGAATCATTGAAAGTTTTCAAATTGCTTTCGGCCTCATATCGACTCATCAACGGTCGTCTCAATGAAGCTGCACTGATGTATTTATGTTTGGAAACGCTTTCTAAACGTTCATAAATATCTTCTAAAGTTACCTCTTAGTGCATTAGGGAAATTAGAAAACGACAGCTAAGGCATTAGACTACAACTTCACTTCCAGGTAGAGATACATTTGATATAAGCAGTCTTCTCGAAGCGCTTAAGAAAAAGCTCAAAATTTCAAAGAAAGTATTATTTGCAGAAAATGAATTTTTTTTTTTTTGCATGTATTCTAGAAGGTTCAAAGCACCATCATATTATTTCAATTTTAAAAAAAAAAAAAAAAAAAAAAAAAAAAAAAAAAAAAAAAAAAAAAAAAAAAAAAAAAAAAAAAAAAAAAAACTGATCTTCTGAAAAACTTATACTGCCGTTAGCCTTACCTTTAAATTTAACATATACGTTACGCTTACGTTAAAGTGCGAGCTGTCGTAGCGTAGTTGCTATGCTACGCTTATAATACAACACTTATGCTGACTGCTAATCTAAAAATGCTGTCTGTCATATGATAAATAAACAATTTTGATAGAAATTAAATTTTAATTTATTTAATTTATTTACCACGGTGTTAAGAATAGAGGAAGTTGCTCGAATCAAGCAAAGCGAACAATTAGAGATTTTATTTTCTGCGCTTCTCGAAGGCTGGTTTATCAATGATAAGATTAAGATGAATATAATGCTTTCCTGTAGGGCTACTGTTGTGCACCTGTTGCCATTGGTATAACAAATTCAATATATCTGATTTTTATCAATATACTAATACATATATATAAACGAATATATATATATAAACGAATAGAATGCAACAAACACAGGTAAGAACGAAGAGCAAAGACTATATACAGTAAAAACAAATATATAAAACAATCAAAAACAACAAAATAATAAAAGGAAAAATTAAATAAAACAAACAAGAGAAAAACGAGGCAGAATGTATCTGAAAGCTTCGTACGAATAAAAGTGTTAATAATAAATAACACAATGAGAATAAATGCCGATAACAAAATGATAATGACATTGCAAGTTTATAAATAAATACAGCACAGAGAAGAATACTTGAAGCTTTTATACATCTCGTCTCTGATATCTAAAAAAGGCACAACAAAGAGATCTTTTTTTCATGAATTTCATGAATTAATTATTTAACTGATTATCATAATTTCGGAAAACTTTCTACAGCGATTAATGCTATGTCACCATGTCACCCAATCGTTGCACTATTATGCTTTCTTGCAGTGTTGTGCATCAAGTTTCATTAGGTTACACATCATTGTATGCAGCATGCAGTATGCAGTATAGCATGTAAGTGGGCATGACTTACTACTCAGATCGCTGTAGCTATTTTTCTCCTCCTGCACATAGATCGTACAAAAAAAAAATACTTCAATTTTGTTTGTTTACAGTGTCCTTGAGCATGTATTTGTTAAAAAAAGATAATAACAGAATTTAGTACAACAATGGGAATAGAATAGAGAGATATACTCCATTCATCCATCTTTTCTCTTGGGATCTTGGAAGAATTTTTATAATTTCAAAGCCGGTCCTGCTAAGGCGCTAAAAAAACAATTCTTAAAAGTTATCTTAAAATTTTTTTATTTCGTTTGAAAGATATTTTCATATAGAGAATTCCGTCACATATGTTTTGAACTGTAAATTGAACGGCTTGAAATTCTATCTATCTGTTCGTAGTCGTCGTAGAATAAGTTTCCGCTAAAAAATACCCGATTACAAATTTGTACTAAAAGGACTGAAACGAAAGAAATATTCTAATCTCTTCGAACATTTGAAAGATCTTGATGTGGCAGCATTTTGAAATTCTAAATTCTAACAAGTTAGAATAGTTTCAAGTTATAACATAAGCATCTGTGGCCTGTTATTTTAGTTGGTTTAGTTTTTTGCTAATTACATTCGTATTTATTTTCACGGATTTGTTTTTTTTTTTTAATTTTTACAAAATGAAGTAATTTTGATTGTTTGATTGTTACGATTGGAATGCAAGGTAATTTTCTCAGTGTTTTTGCTGGTAGCCCTTGAATTATTCTTATATAGATTTCAGTTCTATTTATTGTTTGATTAGTTTGTTTCCACGTTTTGGAATTGCATATGCTGTGAATAATTTTTTTTTTTTTTTTTTTTTTTTTTTTTTTTTTTTTTTTTTTTTTTTTTTTTTTTTTTTTTTTTTTTTTTTTTTTTTTTTTTTTTGTATGAACACGTACGCACTTTTCTTATATACAGGCAAGTGCGATTGTTCGCTATATACAACGAATACAACATACAACCTGTACTTGAAGAGATATATTAGTCCATGCGGTTACATACATACATGTGTACCAGACTATCTGCTGACATTGTTTACGCATGTTTTGTCTCCATATGGAATGTCTCGTCTACACACATGAACATACTTTAAAAAATATTTGTTTTAACGTGAAATAACTGGAAGTTTTCGTTTTCAGTAATAATTAACGTTAACGTGATTGAAAAAAAAAAGAAAAAAAAATTAAATAAAATTTGTTAATTAGACAAGTTGATATAACGAAACGAATTTTAATATATTTTCTCTATCTAAGGCTTAAAGGTTTAGTTAAAATCACTTAAGGTATATTCTGCATATAGAGCATGGAAGAATGAGAAGAGAAAAAGGGCAAGGAAGAGATTCAAGAGATTAGTGTAAAGAAGAAGAAATATATCAAAGATGTTCCCTTTTTTTTTT
This sequence comes from Glossina brevipalpis, assembly GCA_000671755.1. Taxonomy (NCBI): domain Eukaryota; kingdom Metazoa; phylum Arthropoda; class Insecta; order Diptera; family Glossinidae; genus Glossina; species Glossina brevipalpis. Next base: position 65,848 of record KK351174.1, on the reverse strand, counting down.
AAGTCGGTGCATCATTTATATAGTAGGCCATCAAATTGCGATCTCCTCCTCCTCCTCCTTATTTGTAATAACATCTATGTTTTTAATGCGATCAACTGGCGTCTATTACATGAATTCAATATAAGTATTTACATCCCGTTCTAGTTCTCTAATTCGATTTATGGAAACGCGAGGCTGCTGTCAGAATATTATTTATTTCGTAGCGTCTATGTGCTAAGTCGCACATCTGAAACATTCATATTCTGTTGCGATTATAGTTTATTCTAAATCGACTTAAGCTAGTCAATCCATCTGTCTCTCCACGTACTTTGTGTTCAATCTAAATAGTTGCAAATTTTTGAGATATTCTGACGAAAATTAATACCCTGACATGTATACAGCAATGACCACTTTTACGAGTAGTCTCGAAAAAGTTGTATGAAAAAACTTGTAATTTTCGATATTTCGCGACGAAAATTCGCAGCGATTTTTAGCATACTAAACTTATGTGAAAATTTTCGATCGGATTCGCCAATTTTTTGAATCTACTCCCATATAACCGTTCTCACGTACACAGTAATACTTTACAAGACAAAGCAGTCTAATTTTTAATATTTCGTTGTTAGTGTTGGTCCATAATAATAATTTGATATATAAATTAACTGTACCAAATTTGGGCTACATGAGTGCATTATTTTGGCTTCCTCTCTCCATACAATGGTTGTTGTGAATAATAAACTTTTAAGTGACAAAATGGTCTAATTTTTTTTATATTTTATAATTAATATTAGCCCATAATAGAATATATACTGCATGCATTCTTTATTTACTATGATATCTACAATTAAAACATATTATAGTAAATTAATTGTTGTTCGCATAAGTCAATAATTAAAAAGTAATACATAACCTCAAATAAAACAAAAGAGAATTTTCAAAAAATACGGGGAATTTTGATAATCGATGTTCATTTAAATATTTTTCATCTCTTTGAAAGCAATCCTCTCTACCACTTGGAAAAATATACGTAATTCCAGGTTTTTTTTCTATTCGATTATTACAAGTTAGCGCTCTTAGTCCGAACAAAGGAAGAGATCCAACTCAAAGCGATATCAGGCGAATACAGAATGAGATTAGTTTGATTTTTGTTTAGAATATTGATGAATTGTTGTGATGGTACACGGTATGCGGTATGCGGTATGCGGTATGCGGTATGACTTATTGTGACTGTTCCTTATCCAGAAATTATTTTGCCACAAATCTGGACATTTTTTTTTACGTACACGTTTAGGCTAAATGACCCTGGAGATGTCTAAGGAATATTCGTTATTTTTTGATTTTCTACAAGGAACGATTTGTGAAAACAGCCAACATGACAATGAAATTTTTTACTTATTTAGCACGATGTTGTTCACATGGGTTTATTGGATCTTGATAGTACTTAAGCAGATGTGTCCGCCCATATCTTATCTCTAGCAATTGTGCATCTCAAATCATCATCATCGCGTTCATACATACAAAATACATAAAGCATTTCTCTAGCTGCTAGATCTGATCCTAAGATTGCTTCTCGAAAAATTAATTTGTCTTTGGTAAAAGAGAAGAAGAAGAAAAGCGTTTTTTAGAAATGATGGAATTGTTGGATTTGTATGTAGTGTTCCAACCATATCTAAATTGCCTCTAATATTTAAAGTAAATAAATGTTGGATACCAGATTTTGTTGGACCCTCTGAACATAATTCATTTTCAAGTGCTTCTTTATTATTTTTGAAGTCTTCGTATCTTTGGTAAATCTTTGATTTGATATCCCATTATTTCGTGGCCTGCGGTCAGGCTTCTAAATATTCTTATTCTCAATGCATCTACATAAAAATTTGGTACATTTTTTATATTGAATATAATAGGAATTCTTTGCTCAATAAATTTGTTTTCGATTTTTAAAATTCTCTGAAAAAATATTGAACACAGTTATAAGAGAAGATTAAATTTATGATCGTACGAAACGAATAACATGATGAGACTTTCTTATAAGTTTTATTGGAAAATTCTATTCTATTTCATAAAATTCTACTCGACACTTAATTTTGTTGATAAAATTCTCAAATACTACAGGTATTATGATTTATACTAACGAACGTAGTCATTATTGGTCTCTTTTAATGCAAATTTTTAATGTAAAATAGAATTTTTTATTCATATTTCTTCTTTTATTTTTTCTAATTTAGAAGGACAAGCGAAATGCGAATTTTCGCCTCGTCATTCAATTATTATTTCGGGTATTTCGTATGTACTTTCTATACTTTATTTTGCAACAAAGTAATCTCCTGTAATTTCTTTAATGATGATATTATCTTTGAGGATTAATTAGGATCCACAAAGTGGAAGTGTACTAATTCTTCGGCTGGTGGTTTGAGTGAAATGAAAAAAATTGTTCTTTATCAAGCCTTTAACTCACTCACGCACGATAAGATATAACGTTCAGTTAGGAGTCACACTCCTATATAGGTTCCAGGGTACTACTTCCAGCAATACTACTTAGAATCATTTGAATTCTATACAATTTTTACAAGATATGCAAATGATGTCGTCCAGCCTTTGCTTTATTGATAAAAACAAAACATGCGAATGTTAAACAAAAAAGAATTAGAGAAGAAAGGAAATTCATGGAAGAGGGATGTGAAAAATTCTTGGTGAAAAGATAACTAGAACAAGATAGAGAAAAGCTCGCTTTACAAAAACAAATATTTAGATGAAAAGAACAATACAAAACAATAAACAATAAACAATAAACAATAAACAATAAACACTTAACAATACTCAGTTTGTCTGAAGTCCGATGAATTCAATTTTTTTTTATTTACCGTTATTTTTACCTATTTTTAATATATATTTTTAATATATGTTTTTTTATGTCTTGCGAAAGTCAAGTTAACTTAAAAATGTAAATTCTCTATGAACTCTATACCGTTCTTGTCGAGTTCGTCATAAAATGCGACAAAAAGGTCTCTATTAGCTGTCGGATATCTTAGTATTAGTGTTGCAGTTTTGTACATAATATGGTGGGGCAGGGTCACTGTTATATTGACAAACTTTCGTAATTGAATGTAATAACAGTTGTTTTTAAGTAACACACACACACACACACATTAATCTTCTAATTAGTAACTGGTACCAACAACTGGTTTTATTTCGCATGTGATTCGCAAACCATATTTAACTAATGTTGTGAAGCAGCTGCACATCGGTTCATCTTTGACTTATATTATGCATATTATCTAACTTTACAGCAAATCATTTTATTGCATTCGCTTTTGAATTTCATAACAAGAAAAAAAATACTAATACTCTTAGCTTGACTTAGTTGACAAGATCAATCTTCTTAAATATTTCATTCTGATCTTCGTAATCGATAATCATATCATCAAATGGCAAAGTAACTATTTTGAGATTTATTTTTGAAACATTTTTTAGAACGAGTTTCCTTAAGCATTTGTTGTGCGTGCAACACGTTCGAATTCCATTCTTAAATGTATCTTTGAAATGGGAAACCATTTGGCCATTTGGAACCATTTCTCTTCAATTCGATCTGGTATCGATTGTAAAATTCGGATACATGAATTGATTGAAAGTCTCGTTGAAAGTAACGTTAAGTCTCCGAAGAGAACAATCAAACCTGGCCTCGTACTTTTTGGCAGACCGATCTTCATTTCGTTTAAGCTTTTTCCGGAACTAATTTTTTTTTTTTTTTTTTTTTTTTTTTTTCCGTAACAATCTGCACTCACTTTTCATCGTAACTTTACAAAGGATTGGATTGAATGTAATGGAACATTTATTTAGTAACCTTATTGATTTATAGTCACAGGTAATCGTCTATCTCTCTGGATGTTTGCAGTACAGTGTAGGTTCATTGGCATTTTTCAATATTTATTTGTTCAATATTCACTTTCAGAATTTTAGAAACAGATATGCCCTTGGTTTAGATACTGGAGGCTAAAGAGGAGTGTTCTTTGATCGAATGGATCCATTTTTAATAACACCCCGCTTGCAAAAACTTTCATTATTTTTGTGAACTTTAAATCTAGATTTTCATAGTTGCGATCACGAGAATATTTACAATAGACTGATCAAATCAAGTCAAGCAGGCATGCCTAGATCGATTCAAAATTTAACACATGATCAAGGATATGTTTGGTTTATAAAGCTCCCTTAAAACCTGCTTTCTGGATGTCGCAAATGTTTTGATAAAATGAATATATTGGCCAAACTTTCAATGATGGATATAATAAATAAAAAGCTCCCATTTCAAAAGAATGTTAAGAAATATTTTATCTATCAATATCCGAAGTTACATTTACTCCTTTGGGACTTGTCTATATGAACAACCATTTGTTTGATATATCGTCGTCATAAGAATCGCACAAAATGGAAATATAATATTTTCAGAATATGTTCAAGAAAAGCTTCTTCGAGAGAGATCTTAAATTTAGAATGAAACAAGTTGCTAATCCAGACTATATATATATATATATATATATGTTTTCATGTTGTGTGACCTCAAAAATGTGATCTTTATTAGGGCCGTCTGCGTTTAATTCGATGAATATTTTTCTATATAAATTTCATTTTATATATCGATGATGATATTAGCTGGCAATGATGAGCATTATAATGAGTTTGACCCAGTTACTGTTGTTATTGACTATAGATATTATGTCTCTGTAACATATACGTTAACATCCTCATCCTCACGTTTCCATTTGTGTAAGAAATGAATGCGCATAAAATTGTCAGAGCACTTGGACATAAGAAGGAGAAAACAAATTGAAAAGAAAACAAGTATATGCAGCAGCAGCAGCAGCAGCAGCAGCAGCAGCAGCATACAAAGTTGAGTCGAATACGAGATGCGTTTCTCTTAGAATGTTAGAAAAGATAATAACGCAGACCTGACAGTACACTGTAGATTACTTTTCAGAGAGCGCGTATTGAAGTTTAGTTATTCATACCTGATTGAACAGTAAGAACACAGTTATATTAATAAATAGTTTGTTGTTAGTTAGCATTCATTTTATTCATATTCTCGTTGACAAATGGTGGCATGCATGCCTGACCGCCTGCCTGTCTGCCCGCCTGCTTGCCTGTCCGCCTGTCCGCCTGCCTGTCTGCTTGCCTGTCCGCCTGCCTGTCTGCCTACCTTCCTAATGAAAATTTCATTGTAAAATGTTTATATTGCATACTTCAACCGATTGCAAGTCTAAAAGCAAATGTGTTTTTAGGAAGAATATACAAAGGAAATTATTTATTGACTTTAACAAGGTCAAATGTACAGCAGGCCTAGTGTATTATTTATCTTCAATAACTAAGACAGACGATACTACAATTTTAAAAAGTTGTTACGGCAGTGTAAATAACAAAACAGTAAAAGAGCTTGTGAAGTGCTTGACAAGGTCGTGAATTAAACTAAACACTCCTTTCTTTTCTTCTTCTTACACTTAATTATATTCAATGATGCGTTTGTTTTTAATGCTGTGATATCGAGAATAAATCGTGAGAAATGCGAATTATATTTTGACGAATTGAGAAAGGAAGTTTACAGTCTGGCTGGCTGTGGTGGTGATCCTCCGAAATCAATGAAATAGTTTTTGATTGTTGTGTTCATACTTTTTGTCTCTACTCCTCTTTATGAAATTTCCTCATATTCAGGCCAGGATATATTTATCAATAGCTTACTTAAAAGAGTGCAGAGTAGTTATGCAATTAAATAACGTTTGCTCACAATGCGCAATTTTTGTTTGCTCCCATTTATTATAATCATCTGGTATTACGGAAGTAAATGAAAGCATCTCTTATAAGTAATTACATAAAATGAAAGCTACGATATTGTAAATGGTTCCATCATCTTGACAATTGTTTCGTATTATGGACAATGGTTTAGCTGATTCTCGAAGATTATATGCGGATTTCCTTAAGGTAAAGTTAAGTTTTTCAAACTTTTACGGTATTTCGGTTTTCTAAAGGATGAAATTATTTGCTTTTTCTAAATTAATTGTAGGTGTGCCCGCGCCCATAAGCTAATTAATTAAGATGATTTTGCAGATTAATCAGTGAGAATATTGATAATAAAAAAAAATTCAATATTAAGTTCACCTACTTCTATACAGATATTTTGAACTCGACAAATAGAATTCACTGCTTTGCGGGTGGATGGAAATATTTAGGTAAATCGCTTTTGCCATTGTGTTGTGTGTTAATCTTTTATAATTTTTTTAAAAAAGTGTGCTTTGCCATAACAGAAGTAAATCTTTCTGTCGAGTATCTGGAAAATATGTTTTATAGTTTTTAATAACTTTTCACGACAATAAATTCTTTTGGGCGTGTATCACATGTGTTTTTAATGTTTAGGTTGCAGACCTAAAATATATATTTTAACTTTTTATCTTAATGTATTCGGTTTAATCAGCAATTCCCAGTTACTTAAGAAGAACCCAGAGCACATGGCAAAATCCGTACTTCTACTTCATGAAAGTCATGAAAGCATAATTTCTTGTTCTAAAAATTGCTATAAAAATAATTGAAGTAATTTAAATTTGTGTACATTTTAATTTTAATGGATTATTTATTACCAGGATATATGAAAATGTTATTTGCGTTCAAAATTTAAGTACAAGTTGGAGAGCCAAGTTCGTATGAGAGTTTCTTGGAATATTTCACGATATGGCAATCCTAGCTTTTATTAAAATTTCAAGTTCGAGAAATTTAAATTAAAAAAAAATTAAATTATATTAATTCTGATAGTTTTTTTAAATTTTTCGACGAAGATAAAGTCCATAAAAATAAGAAAATTAACTCACTTTTGCTTCTGATAATCAAGACCCACTCTCGACATCTCTCTTTTTATAGGAGGATAGCTTTCATAGGTTTCTGTAAGGGACGGTCTGCAGAAGAAAGTAAGATTTTTATATGATTTATGAAGAATTTCATGCAATTCCAGTCGTCCTAACGGATATCAGTCTAATAATGGCATAATATGACTATCGCTCAAAGGGAGACCGTATCGATTAACTGAAGAAATTCTCGAGAAATTTAATTTAATTAATTTTATCAAAAACGGTTTAAACGGTTTTTGATTCTCGGGTCATAAATTTTTGACTTATTTTCACAGTTTCAAAAACTTGAATTTTAATGATGGATTTCGAATCTTGAAAGAAGACGAATTAAGATTTTAAAATGTGCTTTGAAATATGTTTCAGCTCATGTAAACATGTACATAAAATTAGAAAGAATATCTTGAAAGACAAGTAAAAACATATTATAGTCAGGCAAGGTCGAGAATTAAATACCTTACACCGCTTTGACTAACAACAATTTTTAAATTACTTTTGTGATAAAATATCCAAAATGATTCCTTGTTTCCATGCTTTTCATGCAAACGCTTATCGGGAAGGTGGCCTAAAACGCGGACTGACGTGGTCCAAATTTAATAAATTTGATTTTTCTGTCGAAGATCTTCTTGTTCACTAAACTATGTTTGTCATGAAGTATTAAAAACTAGATTTTGTTATTATATAAAAAGCTTAACTTTTCCATGAGAGCTCTAATATAGAGAGGGTTCCAAAAAATAGATCTACTTAATTTAATTTAATACGGTTCATTTTTATGTCAAGTGACTACTGGGGACTCATTTGCATCATAAAATGTTAAAAAAAATCGATATTATATATAAAAGTCTATCTTTCATAAGAAATGTTATGTGAGATGTGATTCAAAAAAATGGTCCCATCCGATCCAAATTTCTTACATTTATTTTATATACCAAAACACTAGTTTCTATCGATTTGTGTCGAAACATATTAGAAATTGCAATTTTTGTCATTTAAAAACTATTTTTCAAATGAGGCGCTGTATGGCTGATGGTCGTAGAAATGATTTGATTAAATCCATTTTCAAGAGTATTGTTATGTTATGTTATTTAGTTGGTTTACGAAATTTCGTTAATATATCTTAAAAATTGCGACCTATAGGTAGAACGCAAAAATACATGAATAGACAAACAAACAAACTTAAATCGATTCAAAAAGTAATTCTGAATCGATCGGTATAATAAAAAGAGGGGGGAAAGTCTATATTAAGCCCTTCTCGATGTTACATAGATTTGCACAAACTGAACATATCTTATAACAGCTGTGGCGATAAAAAAAACCACAAAAGTCAAAGTCATTGGCAATGATTTTAACATCACCTGGCGTGTGGATAGAATTATTACATTATACGTATTCAAAATAAGTATTTACATCCCGTTCTAGTTCTCTAATTTGACATATGGAAGCGCGAGGCTGCCGTCAAAATATTATTTATTCAATAGCATCTGTATCGAATGGGATGCTTGCGCTAAGTCGCAATTGAAATATCCATATTCTGTTAGGATTGTAGTGAGTTTTTCAACATGGAAAACGTAGTTTAGACTCAAATTTGAGTCGATGAGACTGAAAAAATACAACCAGGGTCGCGAATGTGTGTAACACAAGCGGAAACAATATAAAATTATTTTTATACTCCCCACCAGATTATGGTGCAGGATATATTAAGTTTATGCGGATGTATGTAAAACCCAAAAGGACTTACGATAAATCCACCTTTTATGACACATACATATATATGAGAAAATTGTTCTGAATCGACTTAAGCTTGTCCGTCCATTCGTAGTGAAACTTCTTGTATTTTGTGTTCGACTTGCAGGTCGCATTTCGTGGACTACTGATATTTGTTGGTTCAAAAACGAATCAAGTTAAAAATTAATTGAATCAAAAAGCTTTTGCAATTTGTTCTGATAAAATGACTCATTCCGAAAAAGTTTTTATATAAAAGAAATTGTAATTTTCAAAAGAGGATCAATCTTAATCTTAATTTTCCCGGTGTTATATACGTTCACAAAACCTTAACGTGCCTTGTATGACAAGTGGTGTGGGGTATAAAAATTCAAAATATAATAATTGTCAAGTCGAAAATTTCATTCAATTCACTCGGTAATGAAAATTGATCAATTATAACCACATTTACTCTTTTATACTTTTGATGCCATTGTTGTGGTGTTTCTTTGAAAGTACTTGTAGTAGGGGGAGGGGTGACATCTAGTTTTTCCAGACTTTAAAAGGTTTCAAGACTGGCGAATAAAGTTGGAGAAACCGAAAATAGATTTTAATAACTTTGGACAGACAACTTTGTTAATAATTCGATATACTTTGGTAGACTGAAATATCAACTAAAACTAGACCACAACATGTTGCCACATTAAAAAGTCTTAATATTTATCGCAAATATGGATAAGCGCTGTGTAAGGTTGTGTGTAAAATAAGAAGAATGTTGAAATTAATATATTGATTAAATGTCGCTGATTATATAAAACAAACCAACATTTCTCAGTCTTTTTTTTTTTTCATTTATTATTAATCACTTTTAATTTCTAATGTATATGAATAATGCTTTATACAGTTAAGTATTAAGTTAAGTTAAGTATTATATATTCGCGTGTGTGTTTACTTGCCTTGCATATGTAGGTACAACTATTGGATGTTAGGTAATATAAGACGTTTCGGTTCAAGTTAATCAGAGCACGCACATACTTGCACATTTTATGACCAACATTTTCCTATAAAAGCAGCTGCCTGGCAATACCCCTTAATTAATAATATAATATAAATACACACACACACACACACACACGTATATATATACACGTAACCACGCACGCATGCACACAAATAAAACATACATTATATGTAGATGCGTGCGCAAACACGAAATTCTAGAGGAGTATTCCTCCATATATTAAAGATTGCTTTTTAAGCCGACCGACCTACGACAATAAAGGAATTACAAGGAATTTGTATTTAATTCCGATAAAAAAAAAAATAGACAGGCAATGTTTACGTCGTACTTTACAATACAATAAATACAATGACAATTGGAAGCAATAGAGAATTAGAGCATTAGGCACTTTTTAATTTTATCAGATAACAAATTTTGTAAATGATAAAAGGGGAAAAACGTGAACTCAATAATTGACTACCAATGGTTTGCAAGTCAAGTCCTCTTACGAATATTACGTTATGTTGATCTTGCAGTTAAGAAAGAAACGTAAAAGTTAACTTCACCGCCACCTTTGCATCCTTTATATGCTTTTGCGTAAAGGTGCGCGCGCATACCTTTAAGTTCATGTACAATCAAGACCCCCCCAAGTGTAAATAGATCCATATGAAGCCATTGTTCAAGAGTAAATTAAATTAAGTAGTTTTTATAAACTGCAAACGCAAAAAAAAAAAAAAGAATGGAAAGTTGGGGCAAAAGCCCATACAAATTTTCAATCTCATAATAAATTTTGTGCAAAATATAATTAGAACGAAACGAAAAACTATCATTTTCTTTTTACTTTCTTTTTCCGTCAAAAATCATAGAAGTTTTCATTCATTCATTTTTATACCCATCACCACTGAAGGTGAGGGGTATGATGTTCATTTTGTCATTTTGTTTGTAATGCTCGGAAGGAAACTTCGGAGACCCCACAAAGTATATATATATTCTTGATTAACATCAAAGTTCCAATCGATTCCATTTGTGTAATGTTTGTAATAAATATTCTCTTGGCCGCAAACATGAAGTTAACGGCTTCAAATCTGGCAGAAACATTGGGAGTTGTTTCGCTTATTACGTTACTATTTAAAATGGGCCAAATCGATGACAAGACATGCCTACAGTATAAGTGAAAGCAGGTCTCTTTCGTGACTGTTTTCCACGATATTTGATGGTTGGGTGTGTTTCCGTGCTATATCATAAAAATTGAAAAATCTTCGACGCTCACCTATTAAAATTTAGGTTTCTCGCTTTTTTTTTTGTAAGATAAAGATGGTGGGTATAAAAGATTTCGCACTAATGAATATAATTTTCTTACTTGTTATTTCTCTACATTAAGTAAGAAAACTCGATTTAAAGCAGATCAGAAATTCTTAAATTTAAATCTAATTACTGTACAAGCACTGGCGTGATAGATCGAGAAATCTCTCTAAACAAGACCTTTAAACTTTAAAAGAGGTTAACAAAGACAATAAACAGATAAATTCTTAACCAATCTAATCGTACGTATTCCTAAACCCACCACCACCAACAACAAATGTGTGTTCGCGTGAAAATGTCCAAATATGTCTGTATGTATGCTAATCATTTCGATAAGAAAACCGAGTGGCAAAATAGCTTTGATATCGCAAACCCTTGCAGCAAGAAGAGAATGGACTTTTCACAAACGAAAGAAAGTAAATACAATATTTTTTGGAGCGATGATTACCTAAAAGTTGAAATTATGAAAATTGATTATGGCAACATTGCAGTTTAAATTACTATAGCTAGTCAGATGTATTCCCTTTGGATAGTTTTCAGATGAAGGCTTTTGACGACGATACATTATCAGTTGTAATATTAACTGGGCGTACTCTGTTAAGAGCTTTTAAAATATCACTTACGTCCAATTACTTCTATTCACCTAAACTCTGGAAAGTAAGCTATTTTTATACCCTACACCACTTGTGGCATAGGGTATTATAAGTTTTTGCGAATGTATGTAACACTCAGAAGGGCTTAAGACAGATCCACCTTTTATTATCCCGATTGATTCAGAATTAATTTCTGAATCGATTTAATAAGTTTATCTATCCGTCTGAGATCGCAAAATTTTGAAATATTTTGACGAAGTTTGGTATACTGACATGTTTTGGCTTAAAGACGAACTCTATTGAAACCAGATTTGAACGGACAGTTTTTACGACTATTCCCCATATTATGGTATATTATAATTTGTTCCAATGAAATGAAGTTGTCATTAGTTGGAATGAAAAATCGCCTCCATTTAGTAAAACACGCTTAGTCAACTTTGGCAGCACTAACTTGAAATGTGTTACACTTCTCGCTGTTATTATTATACATTACTCGCTCTAATTAAAACTGGTTCCAATCGATTACTTATTGTTGTCAGATCGAGTGGGACTTCCATTCTTATAACAAAACTCGGAAAGTACGACTTTTCTTGCACATCCGCAAAGAGCTATTTGCCTATTATTATATTTGTATAATTGTATTTTTGATTACAAAAATGGACTGCGTTAATTTATATATATATTCGTTCGTAATTCTTAGCCGAAGAGATCAATGCAAAAGTGACTTTGATGATCAGGCAACTGAAATCTTATCTTAAAATTATCCTAATATTTTACTCTTATTATATGATGACAAAACATGTGTTCGTTCATTTCGATAAGTTTTCGTAAGATATCGTTATGATCGTTATCGTTATAATTGTTAGTTATCGAAAAATATTTGATCTAAACCAAAAAGTATTCTTTAGAATTTTGAATTTGTATACACATTACATTTTTGCACATACATTATTTCGTGCGGAGGCAACAAAATTAAAACAGTAGACATTTGACGCCCACCTAACATTTACTCATGCATCGTAGATAGATGCACATATATAGAGATTTATACAGCGAGTAGACAACAACAATGTTTATGATTGTGTCTAGCTAAGCAAATGAGTTCTTGTAAATCTGCTTGATTGAATTAAGAGCAGCACAAATTTTTTAAATTATGGGTAGCCTGTAAAATTTCTTAATAAATTACATGAAACTCTTTTTCAAGGTAAAGTTTTGAGTTAAATTACTTATAAAAAAAAAATGAACTGAATCAGTATTGAAACTATATATGAAGCTTTCCAGATCTACTAACAGAGACGCATCTTTGTCTTCGTAGATACGAAGGAAGTAATGCAGCGTAATGAGTGTTAATTATAAAAATAAAATCAATTTCAGTTCGAAGCTAATATTTAAGTTTACCAAAACAATTATTAATGATCGTGAAACTAAACTGAAATTACAATTAATTTCTATGTAAAATTGCTATTATGGTCCAAATTTTCATCATGAAATATAGAAAATTATATCTTTTTCCATAGGCGGGTTTAATTTTTGTAGATACAATTATACGGTTAAGGGTTTCAAAAAATTAGTTATCAATCCAAATTTTTCAATTCAATTACTTAATGACTTTTGTTGAGAAATTCTGAAAATTGTAATTGTTTTCATACAATGACTTTTTTTCAAAATAAAGTGTTATATGGGAAGTGGTCGCAAAAGTGTTCAGATCGAATCCCATTTCAGTAGGAATCATCCTTGAGCCAAAAGCACGTCAGCGTATTAAATTTCCTATCAAATATATCAAAATTTGTGACTTGTAGGTTAAACACAAGAATACTAAAATCGATTCAGAAAATGATTCTGCATCCATAATTGTAATGAAAAATAGTTCTATCTTAAGTCACTTTAGTTACTACAAAAATCTACACAAACTTCATATACCCATGAATTGAATTATCGCATTATCGCATTATCGCATTTGATTAAAACAAAAGTTAAGTGCGGTCTCTTGATGATGGAATCGTTGCCAGAGAAGCCAAAGCGATCTATTGAAAGATGTTTCTCTTTTTCTACAGTTTATTGTCATACAAAAAGCAAGTCTTTAAAGTAGGGAAATCGTAACTGAGTTTGCGGTCACGACAGTTCTTATTGTCTCGATAGTTTTCATAGATAGTTGTCATTGCTAAATTTATGGGATTTACCTTATCATAGCCTTTCTAGTAGCGAGTGTGCCAAGTAATATTCGATATATCCGGCCTAGTATTTAAAAATTGCTCTTCAGAGACTTCCATGATAGATATGGTCGTACATAATAAATTCATCGGACGGGCGTTATTATAACTAAGAGCGAAGTTCGTATTTTATGCATGAAAAGGCTTAAGTAGATTTAGTCTCAACGAGAAAAGTAACATATGTATGGTGGTGACTGAATCATATTTTAAAACTGGTATGGAAATCCCGAAGACGAGACACCTCTAGTCTGGGACGCGGTAAATGCTAAAATATTCACTCCGTGTACCACCAACCACGATTGAGTTAAGCTTTCAAAGGGGACTTGGAGAGGTATACACCTTAAACGTCTAAAGTTGGATCAAATCACATTTCTTTCTCCACGAACAAAAATAGATTGTGAAAGTCAAGCGCGATACCTTCGATAGGCGGTTAAAAGAGACAACTGATTAAAAAAGATATTTGATGGGCGACGCCCTATACGTTACGAAGTAAGGGTTAGCAAATTTAAATTTTTTCTGTTTGAGTTAGATGGCGAAAACACAAGAGTTTTTTATGAAAACTTTACGATGATTATTAGTCAATTTTTCGTGCGGCCAGACCTTTGATCAGTTTCAAGACATATTGTGCCTTTATGCGACTTTGCTTGTCCTAACCACTGCTCGTATTTGTTATACAATAATTAATTAATTGTTTAATATCAAAAGTATATTCTAACTCCTCTGTATCATGTTATGGTATAGAGAGTTGAAATATAATTAAGAATCTGCCCTCAAACATCTTCGATTAGATAAGCATTGTTTTGTGTTGTTAGTAATTTTTTATTCATTCTGGTAGAAAAAAATTCATCTCTTTTATTGCTATCCCATGTACTTATATAAGGATATGAAAAACATTTCTAAATGTGTTTGATCATTAAGTAAACTTATTATAGCTTTTTTTTTAGTTGTCCAGTTGTCCATATCATAAAATGTTGCTTTTTTTCTTCTGCAACTACGCACATACACACACACAAATATGCACGGACATGCATGGACACATGTCATTTTTAGTGCTCTTGTATTTTTTTATTCTTTAACCTAATGACCGAATATTAAATTTATCATGTAAAAGACGATGTAAACAAACTTGTAAATCCCTACAAATTACGAAATTTGATTTAATTCGATAGACTCTTCAATGAATATTCCTTTTACAGTTTGTTATTGTTAAAGCAGACATTGAGAACATTGAAAAGCATGGTTCACTACTTCTTCTCTCCCTAAGTGATAATCGTTAATTTTTCAGATAAATGGAACCTTCTGATGGATCACCGCCCCCATCATTGTGCATGATACGTGCAGCTGAACTATTTCCAAAAGCACAAATGGAGAAAGAAGATACACAGCTTGCTGTGCCATTTCAAGAACGTAAGTAAAGCAAAACATTAGAGAATTTTAATTAAACGTCTTTAATCTTTTTCATTTATTCTTTTTGCAGTTGCTGGTGAATCAGTGAAGTACTTGGGTCGTACTGATGATGGCGTTCTAGCTTTGTCAAATTATCGTATTTTCTTACAAAAAAATTCAGCCAAAGTTGAGACTTCTATACCTTTAGGTCTCATTGAGTCATTACAATCTCGAGATCTCTTTCATTTGATCATTTGTTGTAAAGATGCCAGCACTATAAAGTGTTCGTTCGAAACAGCTGAACAATGCACCGAATGGCAAAGACGTATTCAAATGTCTATAGGCGTACCTGAAACATTGGAATCAATATTTGCATTTCCATTCTGCTCATGGACTTGTGACTCGCTGAATAGTGGAGGACTAAACACAAATCAATTTGTTAGCGGTGGCGGTATCGGTGGCGGTGTAATTAACTGTGAAAACGGTCAGTTATCTCTATATCAAATGGCTGATTGGACAGAACGTTTACAGCGTACTCCTTCACGTTATGACGATGACTTTATAAGGGAAGTAGAACGTCTCGGCTTTGATTTAAATGGCCCATGGCGAATTTCCCATGCCAATGAGGATTTTAAATTATGTCCTTCATATCCACCAAAGCTACTAGTGCCCTGTTGTATACCCGATGAGACATTGCATAGCGTAGCCAATTTTAGAGGTTCACGTCGTTTGCCTGCAGTTGTATGGCGTCATCATAAATCGGGAGCGGTTATAGCCAGATGCAGTCAACCTGAAGTTGGTTGGTTGGGTTGGCGTTGTAATAAAGACGAACAGTTGCTAAAAGCTTTGGCTGAGGCTTGCGCTTTTGACAGAGCTGAGCAATTGCGTTCTTTAGCTCAAGCAAGTACTAATAATTCAACGACAGCAACCAACATTACACCACAACCCACTCAAACACAAATACCCTCCGGAGAGAGCTCACCCTCCAGTTTGGAGAGCAGTCATGAAGAGGTGGCCTTAGATGAAGTCAAAGTAATCATGATTTATAAAATTTTTTAAATCGCAAATAGTTGCAATGTTTTTCTTTTCATAGAAAATTCTCATAGTTGACGCTCGAAGTTATACTTCCGCTGTTACAAACCGGGCACGTGGTGGAGGCTGTGAATGCATTGAATATTATCCTTCCGCGGAGATAGAATTTATGAATCTGGGCAATATACACGTTATACGTAAATCTTTTCATGCGTTGCGCCAACTCTGTGCGTCTCCACCCGATGTTCCCAAGTAGGTTTAAGTCTCTTAACAAAGAGCTTTTATAATAAATTTTTAAAAATTTCAGTTGGTTAGGATTGTTGGAAAAAACCATGTGGTTTCAACATTTATCTGGCTTATTGGCAGCCTCAATGACCGTATGCCATGCGATAGAAAATAAAGGACGCCCTGTTTTGGTACACTGTTCTGATGGCTGGGATCGCACACCACAAATTGTGGCAACTGCTCAACTATGTTTGGATCCTTTCTATCGTACTGTAGATGTAATGAATTTGTCATCTACAAAATTTTATATTTTTTGTTCAACTTCTAATTTTCTTTTTTAGGGATTTAGGATTCTAGTAGAA
Organism: Glossina brevipalpis; assembly: GCA_000671755.1. Taxonomy (NCBI): domain Eukaryota; kingdom Metazoa; phylum Arthropoda; class Insecta; order Diptera; family Glossinidae; genus Glossina; species Glossina brevipalpis. The sequence goes on along the minus strand of KK351174.1, from coordinate 49,177 downwards.
CGTGAATGGTTAAGTTATGGTCATAAGTACGCTGATCGTTGTGGTCATGGCCCAGGTTCAGACGAAGTTAACGAACGTTGCCCAGTATTCTTACAATGGCTAGATTTAATACATCAAATACACAAACAGTTCCCCTGCAGCTTTGAATTTAGCATGGGATTTTTGGTAAACCATTGAAATTATTTTCGTGAAAATTCGGTCCGTTGTATTTTTGACTTATTTTTAATTAAGATAAAACTAGCTCAGCATTCTCATTCTGGCCTTTTTGGCACTTTTCTGTGTAACACCCTAAAGGAACGTATCGAAAATTCTGTATTTGAACGTACATTCTCTGTGTGGCCGTTTTTGTCGGGCCCTCTTTATCGGAACCCTTTATATATATCCCATAAGAATAAAGTTCTATGGCCCGCTTATAACGTACGCGATTTATCACTTTGGACCGAAGTTTATTTGGGCAGTTTGGGCGGCAATCAAAATTCAATAGATTTCCCATCCTATGTGAATGACAGCTTACAAGGTTCAATTAGTAAGTTGCGCCCAACATGTATGAACGATTAATGTTTATAAAAATATATCAATTTCCAGGTTCTATGTCAAAAACTAGGTCCTATGGTGATTTAATAAGCGCCGGAATTATACAAAACGGTATATCCAGACGTTCCAGCGATCCTAATATGACTGTAGATCCAAAGTGAGTAGAAGATAATATTTCCTAATTAAAGTTTTCTGATTAAAAACAAATGTATGTGTCTGGTATTCTTATAGACGGGGTATCACGGACATGTGATTTATTTATTAAAAAGATTTAATAAATTATAGAAAACTATATTCATATTGAATTAAAGGATTCAATTAAGATTACTGTTGATATACAAAAAAGGGTAACAGGTAGTTTCGCATACATAAAAGTTTGTTCTTTGCCTCTAAATAATTGAAGTTAAGCGCACTTAATATCACAGTATTCTTCAAGTCATACAATCTTTCTAATTTGAAAATGCCTGTCTCAGTGCAGTTTTTTTTCAAAAATGGGTGTTTTGAAAATTGAAACATATCTGCGATGGCGAAAGATGTAATCCACTGGACAATGATTGCCACGATTTACATATAGATGTCGTGTCCGTAATATTTTTGGAGCCCTCAAACAACGCTTGTTTTGGTGGGGAAAAATAAAATTTAAATTCGGTATTGGCTTTAAAAGTGTTGTGGTAACTCTTCTTGGTCAAAAACATTTGTCGGTGGTTCGCAAATTTCATATGATGCTGAATGCAGTGCACGTCCAAAAAAGATGGTTACGTCAGAAAACATCAAAAAAATTCTGAAAATTATTCTCGACAATCGAAAAATAAAGTTATATAAAATATCTAAGATTTTAAATATATCAAAAGGCAGTCTATTCGCTTCTTTGCATATAAATTTTGCCGCGAATATGCTGCTTTCAAGTAAATATCGCGTTTACTTATAGTGAAAGGATGATGAATTAAAGTTCGAATTACTACTTCACTTAAGTTATTCTGCAAATCTGACCCATAGCGACCGTTTTCTGTTTGCAAATCTCAAAACGAGGCTCCAAGGAGAAAGATTGGAATGAAATAATGAATCTTTGGCTGAAACTAAAGCTAATTTTGAGGGTCTCGACCCATCTTTCGATAAAAAAAAAACATCGAAATGCTGGAACTGTTTTGGGCTATTTTTACCACTCTTCTTATTTAGTGTCGGGAATTACTGACCGAGGTTTTAGATATTTTGTAGAATGTATACGAGACAAACACCTGACTGATCTAATACACATTCTCTGTGCTTTGGAAATTTTTCTACAATTATGTTCTAATTCAACACTGAACACATTTCTGAGCTATTTTTTATGATATCGATAATTTTTGTATTTTCAGTCTTACCATTGGTTCTAATTCAGAGAATAATTCTATTGCCGATTTGCAATCTGACGAACGCGATAATGAATCGCCTGACATATTAGCGAATCTAATACACACGACACGACAACTTGAAAATTTGACCATCGAACTTAATCATGACGATGACGATTTTCGATTGCAAAATAGTAACAATTCAGCGGCCTTCAAATCGGGCTATGAAACCATGGAAAGCACAAATGAATTGGAAGCAAATCATTTAAGTTGTGAAGCAAACGAACAAAATAACGGCTGTGAAGAAGAAATAAAAACAAAACAATTGCATTCATTGACCCCGAAAGCATTTCAATTGGGTGAAATACAAATGAAAAACTCACAATATGGTTTCAACGTCAACACTGAAGTATTGAATACCACAATACAAAGTCATTCGAAAAATATTGATATAAATATGAAGAAAACTGAAGACTTGTCTTTGGATCTATTAAAAAGTGTAGATTTAGAAGGTGAATGTGCTCTAAGACACTGAAAAATTCTTTACTGCTATTTTTAATGTAATTACTTTATTTAGAAACAGCTTGTAACGACTTAAAAACAAATTTTAATGGTTCAAAAATTGGAAGTCTTACAGATGAATTGCAAACTATGTGGCATGGTTCTGTAAATACAAGCACAGATACTTTAGTCCCGTTGGCGGAATGCAAAACTCAAAGTAGTAGCTTTTCGCTGGAGTCTCACGACTTAATTGATGGATTTTCACCAGCAAATACCTCAAAAAATAATCAAGAGCCCATGCAAACGGAAGATAAACGGAATGCAAATCTTAGCTTAAGTGTCAGCAGCACAAATTCTAACATATTGCCAAAAGTTCATACCGCCAGCTTATCGAGACCCCATCATTTAACCGCCACCACTACTGATATAAATAAACCTTCTGCCTACTGTACTACCTGTTCTATCTCGACATCAACAGCATTGTCCCTAAATAGTTCAATTGAAAGTTATAATCATCATAGTGATGACAATAAAATAACTGATCGAATCACTAGTGAACTTCCTGCTGCTTCGTGTAACGAAATGGAGGAAAGTATTTTGATATTACCTGAACATGAAAAACTTGAAATCTCCGTCAGTGGCAAATGCGAAACAGTCGTTGTTTCAATGAATTCGAGTGCAAATATGGTCTTAAGCTCAGTTTTAGCTGCACCGACTGCAATTGGTGTTACACCAACTTCTTCAGCTCTACCAATGCCTTATGTTACTTCATTAGTCGGTGCTACAACCACTCATAGACGGAGACGTACCTCATCATCTAATTCAAAGCGTGATGGATTAATCCCCAAGCATATTAATAACAGGTAAAGGAAAAAAAATTCATAATAGGCAGTGATCGTGAAAGTGATTTTTTTTTAAATTTATTTCAGCTACATTTCCCGTTTTTCATTACCTGGCGGCGGTGCACGTTCATTACCAATGACACCACCCGGACTGACTGATCGACCATCTATAGCAATTTCCTGCCCAGACGGTTTAGCGCATGCCTTGAGCGAAGAAAATATAAGACTACAACAAATTGTCCATGAACATAAGGTAATTTTTACACATTAATTATCTGAACCGAAAACGAACTTAGGAATTTTAAATGCAAACTAAATTTATATTAGAAAGAACCATTCAACCGATTATAGTAACAAAAAGCAGAATTCAACAATTGTCCTTTAAGAAAAGATTTAGTTCCCTTTAACTTCTTGCCATAGGCAAATAAATTTTCCAAGCAAACGATAAACTTAAGGAGGGAGTATATATGTCATAAATATGTGATTATCACTAATTAAAAATTAATTGTGTTCCGAAATTAGTTTGCAATTTAATACCCCAATGTGTATTATATGGCAGAAGTGAACTTACGATTTGAAGCACGGAACAAAAACCTTAAAACCAGAAAATTCTACGTAAAAAGTTTCGACTTTGGATTGCATTTAAAACAAAAATTTCAAAATTTTCTTTTTCTTCAGAAAATTTTCGAACGTGTTTCAAATTCTTTTGCAAATCTTACCGCCCATAATTTTGCTTCACAATATAGACTTAGAGATCGCTGCCTTAATTATTAAAGTCATCTCCTTCTTGTTTGCTCCCTACATATAAAAATTCTTATGACCTCAAAATTATCAAAAAAAAAAAAAAGTATTATGGGGGAAGGCTGTATGCAGTTCCTGAACATTTTCATTGTTAATATTAAAAAAAAATTGCCTCTTGAAAATGTCTATGATCGTAAAAATTAAAAAAATAATTCTTCCAATACAGTTGCGGGAAGATGTTTTATTAAGAGAAATTCACGATATGCGTATGGCTCTACTAAAAAAAATTTGTCCAAATTGCAATAACGCAGCAGCGACCACCAACGTAACCGCCACAAATGACGAACAGGTGAGTATTATGAATATTGACATCACTTCACTTATGGATCAACTTGTTTACGATATGCATTTGAATTTATTTCCAATTTTTTTTTTTAATAAGTTGCTAATTTATTTCTTATTTATTATTTAATGTAAATTTAAGTTAAAAATAAGAAGCAAACCTAACCTCTGAGGTGTAGACATAATCCAAAGTGATGAAACCCCGATTAATTATAGAAATTTATATTTTTGTAAAAATTGTATATATTCTGCTATAGCTGCTAATGTTCTAATAGTTGTTGTTGTAATTTTAATAAAAACTCCAAGTTTCGACAACTTCGTCAAGGCTATAAAATCCAACGATATAATCGCCGATTTATTGAGTCATGCAGTCCAAACGATTTCCATCTTACTACATATTGTCGTGAAAACCAAAAATCGTTTCCGTTCGTTTATAAAGGCCATCATCACTCGTACACGTACGGTTCTTATCTGGTGTCGGAAGACGATATATTTATTAATAGAAATGTTAACGTCGTCAATGATGAGAACGATGACGTTTTCATTTCTAATCCAGTAGCTGTGGTTAGTTGTCCAATAATGACGAAGAAATTTAATTACAAGCAATGTGCTGCTTTCGTGTTCTGTTTGCGAAATAATTTTTCGTTTTTTGATTGGTTGTGTTATTTTGCATTTTGTATGTAACATTCTGAATTATTGCTTTGTTCTTTTTGTTTTAATTAATTATTTTATAATCTATAAATCGTTTTATAAACATGTCACTGAAATTATACATTGACGTACGACGTCCAGTCATCATCGTGTATCTAGTGATTACAACAATGAAATATTCAACTGCAATGTTGTAACGCACGGAAAACGTAACGTGTAGGTCATCTTGATGCCTATTTTAAATGCTGATTGTTGTTCTCGTGTTAAAGTCACACAACTGAAGAAACCGATTTACCGATTTACCGATTTTGACGCAAATAATTGAATTGAATAAATTGCATCCTAACAAAGGTAGAATGAATAGCAAATATAGATGTTTGTTTCTTTCAAAACCTCCCCAAACTAATTGTTCATCGTTCGCAAACTGGTCTCCATTTTCAAAATAGCCATAATTAATACATAAAGCTGCCTTGCCACATATGTAACAAATATTTTTGTTGGCCGATTGAAATTTCTATTTTTTTATCGAATGCAATTATGCAATAATTAGTGGTTTAGGCAAAAGAATCTTATCTTTTGCAATCCGTAGCGCATATTGCTTTCAAATTAGAGTAAATATTTAGCAGAACTATTTAAATGTTTGCTTCCAAGTGCTCCCAAACAGTATGGAATAAAGTAATATACTCAAATTTACGACGTCCTAAGGCCATTAAAAAAAAAAAAAAAAAAAAAAAAAAAAAAAAAAAAAAAAAAAAAAAAAAAAAAAAAAAAAAAAAAAAAAACTCCAAACGAGAAAGTGGCATGCCTACCCACTATTAATAAAATTCTTTACTGCTTTTCATGAATTTAGTATGAAGTGATGCGTATCACAGAAACTCCACACCAAAGTGAATATAACTAACTTTTTCAATTCTTCTTTCTTTTACTAAATTTGGTTTGAAATTAAAAATAAAGAGGAAATATTAGTTTGGGGAAAAAGAAATCCATTATTTTTTTGGTAGATGGCTACACTGGTAGATTTCTCGTAAAGTATCGATCAAACAATTTCAGATTTCAGATTTATGCTCGTTGGAAAGGTGACATTTCGCAGTAAAAAAAATTCTTTTATTGTTTTTTGTTTGGTGCATTCAGTTGTGAGTTACAGCGTGTTAAAAATGGAAGT
>KK351174.1:0-27740 GCA_000671755.1 Glossina brevipalpis | reverse complement strand
TTAAATCGGTTCTAAATTTCTTGCTGATCAAGAATATATATATATATATACATATATATTTTATGGGTTCTCTCAAGCTTCTTTCTTGGTCTTACAAACATACTGACAAAATTAATATACTCTCTGTTATCTGATGCTGTCTATAAGAATAATAATAATAATAATAATAAGCTCTGCTTCCCGGATACCAGACCCTTCTATCTCTCTCCCTTCACTTCTTATATATCACATATATAATATATTTGATGTCATATAAACGTAACTACTTTCTCATTGAAATTATGTGGAATAAGACAAATAAGATATGATTACAGAATTGCTTTGACTGGACATTGTTTCCAATTATAACGTTCTGCAAAAGAACTAGGTTTGATGAAGGATTACGAACATTCTTTGTTGCCTTCTTTCTTTCTTTCTTTCTTGGTAACGAGCTACAGTAGTTATTTCATTAATTTTTAAAAAACTTGCAACAGGTTTCTGATCTTAGCTAGTTTTTCATACGATTATTGCTGCAAGATCTTTATTCTATTCTTAGATATTTTATAACACGTGCCACCCTTTGCCAATAAGCGAACAATGCTTCGACAATCATATTACCATAATGAATATCGTTGGTTGAAACCGAAAACGGGCAGGCTTGTCGGTAGTGGAAACATTACTCAAGGTTTTCCAACGAGCTATTCCATCGAGCTATTCCTATTAAAAAATTAAATAGGTTTTCAACGGAGATTAACAGGATTGTATAATATGTGAGTTCATGGCTATACAGATGGCTTGGGATTTTACTAGGACGTTATGAGAAAGAAGAAGAAAAGACAAAATGAACTAGTGGCCAGTCTCAACAAAACAATAAATAAGATATAACTACGTAACTCGCGTGTATTGATACCTTATTACTTCGCTCGGTTGGACTCCCGATTAACCCTGTATGATTTGTAACTGCATATTTAACGGCTTCAACAGGCAGCCAGGTTGATTTGGTTAATACGTTGTCTTGATCGTGATATAGTATTGTATTTTGGACGAACACTTAGAACATAAGATAACGATGCCACAATACAGGCTATTACATTAGAATAAGACAGAACAAGTGTACCCTTACGAGACGGAACTGTTGTTGGCACATGCTGTTCTTATAGGATATAGGACAAGGGTTTCATTTTGGAACGTATTTCCTTTCAGGTCGCAGCTAAGGATAAGGTAAGGATTATCACAACGCCCTCTGTTATCTTACGAATTACAAATTGTTCGGACTTACCTGTACATTTGTTTGCTGCCGAACAACTCAATGGCAAGTCGTGGTATGTTTTTGCTGCTTTTACTATTGCTGTCTGTCACGCTCTCATACACAACTACGTGTAAAAGCTTAAAGCTTAATCTCTCTCTCTGTGCCTACCGACTAACTTGGTTTACAAAAGTAACTTAATCGGGTAGCTTATCTTATAGATAAGAAAATGACTTAGCAATATGGAAAACCTAAAGCTTTTGACATAGCTTTCGATATATTACAGAATAAAACTGTCAATTAATGACGATGAAGCTTTAAAAGTATATGTACTTTAGCAAGTACAAGGCTTAAAAAGAATACATGTGTACGTTAGAGACGTTGCAAAACGCATTAAATCCACTTTCAAGGGAACTTGACTTTACATTACTGAGTGCTGTATTTTTCAAAAATTTATCGGGAGAAAGAGAAGGTCATCATGTGTCTATAAAACGATCGAAAATAATTGTTTAATATAAGTATGTAGTATACATATAAATAGAAGCGAGTAAATATTTCGAAATTATAATATTTGATTACATGAAAGACAAAGCTTTTCTCTCTTCTCTCAATACATTTTTCATTACTATTCGAATATAAAACAGTTTTCAGGTATATGCATTACATATATAAAACGCGTGATCAAGTTAACTATTTGAAAAAGAAATTGTTTCCAATATAATAAACCACTGTGTGACAACACATGTGTATAAAATATATCAAGAAATAACTTTGTGTGTTGACGTGCTTTCAGTTCTAACAATGGACCATCAATTAGAATTTTAAATTATTTCACTTTATCGATCACACACACACACACATTCTATAATATTAGTTTGGGGAAAAGGTAATCCATCCAATCTTATAAGAACTTCAGGACTTTATTTAACATTTCGAATTGGAAAATAATGGATTACCTTTTCCCCAACCTAATATAATACGTTATCGATAATATTGTTAGGGGTTGAGTCTTGGAGGCATTATGCAATTATTATTATTGATGGAAGAGTCATTGAGTACAATAATAATACTTACAATATGTCTCAGCATTTATAATACTCACAAGAAGACCTATCTTGATCTAGATGTAAGTCTAAGTCGCAATGTATGTATTAAGTTAAAGGGGGGAAAAAAGAAGCATTGAAAACTACTAGCCATCGTTCTACACCATACCGCTTGCAATGGGCAGAAAGCTGTAGCAGATATTGATCTTAAAAACTTAATAGAAAACTATTTCAAAATTATTTACGAAAATGTATTTCAGAACTATCACCGAATTGACTTACGTTACAGGTTTTGCAGTTTTTATATTAAAACCATTTATACCCCAAAAAAAAAGGAGTTTCAGTTACAATTATCCCCTTCAAAATTGTATATATTTTTGTTAACATTTCAAAAATTAAAAAACAATGCGAATAGAAACTTAATTCCTTTTTATTATAGCCAGTCGATCGTGAAATTCTATTCAATTTACTACACTTTTTAAAAATTTTGTTACTTTGATAACTAAGTTTGACCGCAATCTTCAATAATGATTCGCTTTGTGGGTTTACCTGATGGATTACCGTATGCTTCCATCCTCTTGACCACGTCTAGACCTTCAATCACTTTGCCAAATACAACATGACGATTATCCAGCCAAGAAGTTTTTACAGTGGTTATAAAGAACTGTGACCCGTTAGTGTTGGGACCAGCATTGGCCATTGATAAAACGCCCGGTTCAGAGTGAGTTAAAATGAAGTTCTCATCATCGAACTTATTGCCATAAATAGATTTACCGCCTGTCCCGTTCTGAGCAGTAAAATCACCACCTTGACACATAAAATTCGGTATAATGCGATGGAAAATGCAATCCTTGTAACCGAAACCTTTCTCACCGGTACACAAAGCTCTGAAATTTTCAGCAGTCTTCGGTACAATATCGGCGCGTAGCTGTAAGATAAACGTGACAATATCAAAAATCGCATATATATAGAGCTTTGTGTTAAATAATTTATTATTGATATCCTCCTCTTCACTTTAACATAACAACACCAACAATAATAATATTAATAATAACAGTATAATTGCTTATGGTCTCAAGTTTATTTCAATTCGCCACAATCGGCAATAACGATTTTCTTCATAGGACCACCAGCAGCACACCCAAAAGATTCCATCTGTTTCACCACATCCATACCCTGTATAACTTGGCCAAATACAACATGTTGACCATCCAGCCATGGTGTTTTGACAGTACATACGAAAAATTGAGAACCATTTGTATTCGGACCCGCATTCGCCATAGAAAGAATGCCCGGTCCGGTGTGTTTCAATTTGAAATTTTCATCTTTGAAAGTTGTACCATAAATAGATTTTCCACCTGTGCCGTCGTGATTAGTGAAATCACCGCCCTGACACATGAAATTCGGTATAACACGATGAAACGTACAACCCTTATAGCCAAAACCCTTCTTACCCGTGCAAAGAACTCGAAAGTTCTCTGCCGTCTTTGGTACTACGTCGCTGCGTAGCTAAAAATAAAAGAAAATTAAAGTAGCCACACTTTTAACTTCCAATTCGTTCATATATTTCGTACTAATGATCAAGATAGATAAGAGTTACATGTGATGTGTTTTTATTGGCTGTTTAAATGAGATGCATTTGCGGAGCAACTAAAAACTAAAAGCAAACTAATGATATAAAGAAAATAAATATTAAGTTCGATAATCTTCCACACCCGTCATCCATAGACCCTCCTCACTCCTCACTCCTCCCCACTCACACGCTTTTCTTTCGCGTTATCATCAAATTCTTATTTCAATTCGCCGCAATCGGCTACAACAACTCTCTTCTTAGTGCGGCCCGAATTCGAGCCGAATTTTTCAATTTCCTTTACAATTTGCATGCCTTCAACAACCTTGCCAAAAACTACATGCACATCATCCAACCAATCAGTTTCTTCGGTACAAATGAAAAATTGCGATCCATTAGTATTGCGACCAGCATTGGCCATCGAAAGTATACCAGGCCCATCATGTTTGAGTTGAAAGTTTTCATCCTCAAATTTAGTGCCAAAGATTGATCTACCACCGGTGCCATCGTTATTAGTAAAGTCGCCTCCTTGACACATAAATTTGGGAATGATACGATGGAAACAGGAACCTTTGTAACCGAAACCCTTCTCACCGGTGCACAAAACACGGAAATTCTCAGCAGTCTTCGGAACTACATCGGAACGAAGCTGCAAAAGCATTCATTGAGGAAAAGAAAAATTAATTAGAAACTTCAAATGAAAAATTCAATTAAACAACTCATGTGTGTATAGTTTTTTTGTAGTCTTGTTTGGCGTGTCTTTATGTGAGAGTCCTGGAAAGAAATACTAAAACACCATTCACTTTTTTTTTGTTTTTATATAGCTTAGGAAAAAGAATTGCTAAAGAATGTCTTTATTTCTATTCAAAGAAAAAAATCTTTTTCGGTTCTTTAAAATTACGAGAATTTTGGAAATTTTACAGTATTTATGTTTCACTTTATTAATATTTTTGGATATTTTGCTGTTCGCTTTCCTTCTTCTGTCATTTTATTTTAGAATTGGAAATTAGAGGAAATCTTATTACTTCATCGTTTTCTCATATCAAGTGCATGATGATTATTAAATTTAAATGCGCTTTTCTCTTAAAAATACAAACAAAAAAAAATTGAAATATTAGGGTTTATTTGTTGTTGTTGTTTGTTGTTGTCGTTGCTGCAGTTATGTGTGCTCTACTTACAGAGCACCACAATCGGCAACAACAATTTTCTTAGTTGTTTTTCCTGATTGAGTACCGTAGGATTCGATTTGTTTGACGACATCCATGCCATCGACGACTTGTCCAAAAACAACGTGTTTGTTATCCAACCAGGAAGTCTTAACAGTACAGATAAAGAATTGCGAACCATTAGTATTAGGTCCGGCATTGGCCATCGACAAGATGCCGGCGCCAGTATGCTTCAAAGTAAAATTCTCATCAGCGAATTTGTTGCCATAAATGGATTTACCACCGGTGCCGTTGTGATTTGTGAAATCGCCACCCTGACACATAAAATTGGGAATGACGCGATGGAAGGAAGAGCCTTTATAGCCGAAGCCTTTTTCACCAGTGCACAGAGCACGGAAGTTCTCAGCGGTTTTGGGCACGACGTCACTACGAAGCTGAAGATTAAAGAAAAGTTTTTTTTTTTTATATTTTAGTTCTCTTTTTTTACTTTGATTGAACCAGTAAAGCATATATATTACACACACACTTTCCACTCCAATCTGACAGTCGTAACACTCATGTAAAAGCACTTGCACGCGCACACATATATACATATACGCATACACATTACCATTTCTCATCAAGCACATACTCTTATACAAAACACAACCATCACCATCATATCTTTGTCTTTTATTAGTAAATGAATCATTAAACATTAAAAGTCTTTTAGCATGCAATACATTCATTTAAAATGTACACTTGTTCTTGTTCTTGTTCTACTGCAATTGACCACAATCGTTAATAATAATTTTCTTTGTTGTCTTTCCTGATTGATTACCCATTTGTTCCATTTTCTTAACCACCTCTATACCTTCTATAACTTTACCAAACACGACATGACGGTCATCCAACCAAGCAGTTTTTACAGTACATATGAAAAATTGAGAGCCATTAGTATTTGGCCCTGCATTGGCCATTGACAGAATACCAGGCCCAGTATGCTTGAGAATAAAATTTTCATCATCAAATTTACTGCCATAAATCGATTTACCCCCAGTGCCATTGTGCGCCGTAAAGTCACCACCTTGGCACATAAATTCAGGTATAATACGATGAAAACTAGATCCCTTATAACCGTAACCTTTCTCTCCGGTGCACAGAGCTCGGAAGTTTTCCACCGTCTTTGGAACAACATCTGGACGCAGCTACAACATAATTGCACAATTTTTTAAAAGCGTATTACTTTTCTATTAACAACTTTTTTCTGGGTCAATTGCAGAGTTGCATTTTAAGCATTTTATATATAGGAATTTCACCACTTCACTCACACATTCTATCACGCATAGTGCACACAACAATCCCACAGACACAACCAATTTCTACTAAATCAAAATATGTTAAAATATATATTAAAACTGATCAAATTAAAAGAAAACAAATAATTTACATAAAATGCAAAATAAAAAAAATTAATTAACAAAATAGCATACATTTTATAAACACCAGCCATTAAGGTAAATAATAAATGTTAGAGGCATAGAGACATAAATGGGAAACCTTCAATCAATCAATTGAAAATATAATTCATTAATTCTTATAGCATCCTGGCTGCATATATTGGAGCCTTTACATTTTTAATCCTAAACATAAATACTTTTATTAATACATTACGTACTAAATTCGGCGAAAAAAACCGCATGAGATAGATGATCAATTTTGAATTCTAATTTTAATATTGTAAAAATGCGTCCCAGAGCTGAATACTGAAACTCATTTTGTTTTTACTCGACATTGATTTAATACGGAGTCCCACCTCAATAAACTGAGAGGTTTCTTTTGACACGATTTAAAATTGTTTTGTTTCAACTTTTTAAAGTCAACCGATGAATCCTGATTTATTATTTTTTCTTAAAATTCTCACATCATCCTTCTTCTTAGGATGTATACAAAAACGTTTGAAATCAATCTTATATAAACTAACTCCAGTTATTTCAAACTTTAAATCGGAAACTATTACATCTCCTTTTTTTTAATTGAATATTGTTTTTCTAATCTTATGTTAGCAAGTAGAATCCAATTTACGAAAATAAACTCTGCATAAATGTTTCTTTTTGTACATCTCCAATTTTAATTACTTTAATAAAAAGACGACAAAGCAACACCGGTCGTTGAATAAATTACATATTAGGTTGGGGAAAAGGTAATCCATCCAATCTTATAAGAACTTCAGGACTTTACTTAACATTTCGAATTGGAAAATGATGGATTACCTTTTCCCCAAACTAATATTTTTTAGATCTCTCCAATGCGTATTTGACGATAATCAATTTCTCATTGTTTGGTTATTATTAGCGATTTTCATACAAATTACTAGACTTAGGAGGTTAGTATTGTTATTCTAACTACGGTCCAATACTGATGATGCAGCAGTATCCCCTTCCTTTGCCTTTTCCATTTCAGAATAAATTATATTTTCAATAAACAGTAGACAACATACATAACTGGACATACAAGCCCCCCCCTTCGGCAGCAGTTCTAATTTATTTAATAAAGATTTTTCTCTCTTTAATCAAATTTTTTTTTCGATTTCATAAATAAGCAGATAGAAAAATTTTTACATATCAATTCATAACACACACATACTTGTGAAACGAGATATTTATTATATTTATTCAAGTAGTCCCTGCCTTTAAAAGGAGAGACGCGACTGCATTTTTTCGTCGAGAAAAGCAAGTTTTTCAAATAAATCTAAATAGATATAATTCAAAAGTTTAAGTGAATCACTCTAAGAATCTCTTTTTATATATGTATATATTCTAATGACATCATATATATATCTAAGAAAGAAAAACTGCATTCTAACGTAATCTTATTTATATACAAACGTTGAGAAACAATCAATTGCTATTTTTCATTTTACTTTTTATAACTATTTTTCAATGTCCTTCACATAAAATATACAATATATATATATATATATATATATATATTATATAAATATACAATATATATATATATATATATATATTATATAAATATACAATATATATATATATATATATATATATATATTGTATATATGTGTGTGTGTATTTATACATACATATCTATATACATTCCTTTTTTTTTTAATCACCCAAATTTCAATGTGAATGATTTCAAAGCAAACAAGCATCATTCAAATATTCAAATGATACCATCATCGTCACATCTTGTCTGATAAGCGAACGGTTAAGCAAAAATTGCTGTGACTGTTGTTGGTATCTTTATTTATTACATGTTGTATATGTATAGAGAGCAGACATAAGTAGTTCTCGATTACATCAGAATGACCGAAATGACTTTCGCTCTATAGCAATTAATTAATTATTATTATTAATTTGCAAGAGTCCCACATAATCAGGAAAGGAATCCAAGCTGTTTTCTCACGGTTACTTTTATTCTTAAACAATCTCAGAAAAGCAGCTTTCGTTGTTAGCGCTGTTTGTTATCCACAAGCGATTCAATTATATCTTCTTACTGTTCTTCATGTGTAAACGAGGAGATGCATCTCATGGCACATTATTACACGTAGGCTGTGAGTATTATTTTATATACTGAATATACTCACTCAATGTAATTGCATGAGTTATGCATGATATGCATTATGTTTCAATCAATTGAACAAAATAGCGTACGCTTATTAAAAAAGAATTAAAATGACTTCTCTGCTCACTAGTAGTAGCTAATGACACATATATATGAGGCAATATAAGTATATATCATAGAAATGAAGTCGCATAAAGAAATGATGAATAAAGCTCTACCTGAATCAACTATATTTTCTTTAAAAAGTAAGTTCGACATCTACCACCATCGAAGGACTAATTACAACCAGATTTTCATACAATATGCCCATAGTCCTTGCAGGCATTATTAATCACAATTGTTAAGATGGCAACAGCTTATCCTATTAACAAAAATATTGTTCTAGCTTCGTTCCTCTTTCCAATTTCTTCAGTTTTTTAATTCCTATTAGGCTCGTTCGTTTGCAAGCAAAATCCATTTCGAATTTTATTCTGTGAAATTAAACAATTTTCAACTTTTCTAATTGAAAACACCAACAAAAAAAAGGCACAGATAAAAGAGCTTAGCTATACATACACCTTTGCAATATTCCCGACTAAACGAAAGAATATACACTTCCAAATTCCTCATATCTATTGCTAGACAGACCATACATAAAATGCTAAAATTTGCAAATCTTCATTTCCTAAGGAAAACATGAAAATTAATTAATTATCTACTACCCGTAATATTTAAATTTACATATATACATATATACATGCATATATAATATAAGAGAGTAACGAAATGAAAAAAGTGAATTTATATATTTTCCCTCATTTAATTATTATCGATTTATATGCTGGCATACTTTTAAGTATTTTTTGACTGGCGCGCTGGTAAATTTAAAGAATTTTAATTTATCCCTCTTTTCTTATTAGATATATCGGACGACACAAAAAATAAGTATACCATCGCCATATTCCTAGGATGTATAGAAGAGTTTGCATAGAAAAAACGTGGATACACAAATAAAACTCATGCGCTAAACTCAAGGTCACAAATAGTCATTAACATCCGCATGACACATGGCCAGCAAAATTTAACATTTTAATCTCTCTTGAATTAGAAATCTCTACTCAAAATGCGACGCTTTGTTTTAAATTAGTGAAAAAATATATTCAGCTCGTTTATCTTTCCTTTTCTTTCTTTATGCAAAAAGCTCAAGAATGTAATGGAAAATTCCAAATGTACGCAAACTTTTACACGAACACCTTTAGAGGTTATAGTAAATTAAATGTTTATCGTAGAGGAAAGAAAAAAAGAGCGGGAAGAATACTACTGAATGAAAGAAGAACCACTCTACTCAAAAGTTGATTCGGAAAATATTTTTAATTGATTCTAAAAATAATACTATTACAAAGAAAAATGCAAGCACGCATACAAACAACAGCCGTCGTCCAAAATGCGATTATTATTTTGCAATCGAATTGGTATTAAATAGCCGCCAAAGCCAACAACATATCACACTCGATGTATTCTATTTTCTTTAAAATAACCTTCAGAAAAACGTTAATTGACTCAGGCTTTATAAAAGAAATTATAAACGAATAAAAAAAAAAAGATTTTCTCACGCCTTTCACACTTAAACACCAACACCACAATACACACCCGGCTTTCATGTATGCTTCAACACATGCGCTCCCACATTTAATCATTAAATATATACACATATAGGCTTACGGTGGCGTTGGCTGCCGCCATCCATTTTACAAATTGTAAGTAGACTTCGGAAAAACGCCAACCAACCAACCTAACCCTACTTTCTAATTTCTCATTGCTTTTCGATATGAAAGAAATTCTAGAAAAATCACCACAGACCACACCATCATGCTCATTTTCATTATTTCACTTGGCACATTCAAAAAAACATAAGGTTCATAACCACAAAAATAAAAAAAAATAAAAAAAAACTAATTATGTAAAAAAAAAAAAATCTCGTCATGCTAAATTGTAGAATATAGGAATGTGTATACTTACTTCCATAACAATGCGTCCCAAGGGTTGACCATCAGCAGTCATGTCGAAGAACACACGAGGTAAGCCCATTTTCCCTTTACTTGATAAATTGCGTACACTGAGAAATCTGAATTGAAACTGACTCGTTTTAATTGCAGCTAACGACGAAGCTGGTTTTCTGGCTAAAATGGCGACCGGCTGCGACACTCCAAATGTCATTTGACAGCATCGTGCCAGTGTTGCCCCTAAAAAAGACATGCTTATTGTACTGTTATAGTTATCAAAGCAGTTTTTCTTATATCGATGAAATAACACTTCGAAAAGTTTTGCGTTGATTTCGTATTAATCCTATCCTGCGTTTGGTCAGCAATCTATTAATTGAAAAGAATTTTCCACGCGACGATTTAGCGGTTTTTGTTTTTAGGAGATCTTACGTAAAGATTGCGTGTTAAGTTGCCACGGTTTGGTTTTTTAGAATTTTAAAACAAATGGTGCCAGTTCTTTAAAATAAAATTATTGAAATTAGCTTATGTGAAAACATTACGATATTTTGATAATTTCTAAAAATTAAAAATAATATGTCATAATAAATAAAAAAAAATCAATTATAATGCAACAAAAAGGTTATCAAAATTCAAATGTGTGTAAACACATATAACGCATGTAAATAATTAAATCCATAATATAAATTAAATATTTTCATTAAGTTTAATTAATTGCTGGGAACTATCTGTCTAATTCGTAGAACAATATTCATTGTGCAGTGCAAAAAACAACTAACGTTTTCGCTAAGAAGTTTAATATATTTGACCACAAACTCTGTCATAATTTTTTTTTATTTACAGTAACTTAAAAATTAGTTCTTAGCGAAAAAAATGGAATTAACTCGAGAAAATATTTGTGCAATGACTTGCTACGGCTTTCAACAGAGATTATTAAGATAAGAATACTTAGTTCAATTTACATCCTGATCTGGCGATGACACTGTAAAACACTGCTGCATTCAGATTAAATGTGGCTGCCATTTGCTCACCAACGAAAATTGTGAAGGTCGTTCTGATTCAGTTGGTGTACCAGAAAGCATTGCTGCTGTGCAAAAATTGATACCGACATGTAACGTACTATGAGATAGAGGTAACTTTAATTGCATCAGTTTACTTAAAATATTGCATGACTATTTATCCGTGAAAAAGATTTTTTTTAGTTGGATTCTACATAAGTTGATAAAATCTCAAAGGATGGTCGTGTCGATTGGTGAAAATACAATACGTGAGATTTCTAAGGAATTGAATGCTTCAAAAATGTATTTGAGCGGTAATAAATGGGGGATCTATGCGTATGACCCGGAAAGTAAGTAGCAATTGATTATATGTGTGTCTCAAAATGAATCACATTCAACAAAAGTTGTTCGTGTTGAAAGCACTTCGCAAGTAACGGTTGCCTGTCGCCTGTCGCTTCTGTATCGGAAAAACCAGTCACACAGCAGTAGTGTCTACAAGAATGCAAAACAGTTAATTCTGAACAGTGTACAAACATTTCGTTGCCCGAAGTATTTGATAACGTAAAGAAAACAAATTAGCGCTGTCGGATCATTCTTCATCAATATAATGCGAGCGCTCACCCATTTCTTCTAACAACCGACTATTCAAGTACTAAAAAAAATCCAATTAGAAGGCCATCCCATGTACGTGCTGATTCGTCGTCGGTAGAAGACGATGTGTTTTGGAGGTACCTCAAATGAGATGAAAAATGCTATGGCAAATGGTTCGAAGAGAAGCAAAAGTTTACAGGTCATAAAGCCAAACATTTTGAAAAAACAATAAAGCGATATTTAATGACAAATTAAAGTTTTTTTCGTTACTAGGTTTACAAAACGAATAGTAATCTACGCATATGGACTGTTATGAATTCACAGAAATTATTGTAAAATTTTATTGCATTTAGTAGATATGGTATGCATCTAAAAAAGAATTAAGAAATGCTTGAAAAGAAAGTCATGAAATGACGTCATTATATATTTATTTATACTCTGACATACAATATGATATGTCCTTAGCTAACTAAGATTTCACAAACCTCAGATAATGAAATTTACTCATAATGAGAAGGGACCAAGTTATAAATGACTAACGAGTTTTCTTAAAATTAAAATAAAATCGATATTTAATACGCATGGAACTCAAAAACTGTAATTTTTTCTAAGAAATTACAGTCAAAGTACAGCTCAAGAGGGGAAAGTTATTGTAATCTGGCCTTTCGACACATGGATTGATTGACTGCAGAAAAACTTCAGAGTGATTCCAATATTCTAGATTAAAAGCTGCGCTAATGATCTTATACGGCGAGACGATTACATTAGGAGAATGGTATAGGCCGCGCCTGGTAATCTTCGCAGCCCGTTAATTATCATCTTTACACACATGTTTCTAGAAAAAGAAGATCTTCGTAAAATCATTCGCTGAAAAATATATTGCCAATGCTTCTAAGCTGGATTTTGATTTGTTCTACCTTGTCCATCCTTCTTTCTTTCATCTATTGCTGGAATTCTATTACTATAAAATTAATGTTTTATTCTTTCATATAGTTTACGATGTATTATTATTTAAAATGAAATAAAATAGTGTGTTGTGTACATCTTGATGCCACGAACTATTTTTATGCATATTTTTGTTGCATTTTATCTTTAGCTCTTTTCTTAATCTTGACAACACTTTTTCAACCTTTTGCACTATTTTGTTCTTCGCTCGATTCTGGGCAGTTAGTAAAGAATGGAATATTCCCAAATCGAACAGCATTGTAGCATTGGAGGTGGAAAGTGTTTTTGGCTATCCTTTGAACGCAAACGTTCTGGGAATCATCGAGTTGACGATTGAAAAACAGGTTGCTGCCTTGTCATAGTTGCATCATAAGAATCTTATTCAATAGAAATGTGCTGAAAATTTTGAAATAAGAAAGCTATACCAATAAACGTATACGACCGTCGACAGCTTTCAATATATCTATTGATGGAAATGATGATGTTCAAGAAATTCGAAATCAAGATTTTTCTCTCGAGTCGTCCCCAAAGAAAGTAAACGATGGCTCGTATTTTAAAAAATATTTCAGCAGCCTAAGTGCGTGGTATCGAAAAATTTTGGTGTACACTTTAACAATATTTGTAAACTGCGTGATGAATATTATTTAAATTATTTTATAACAAGTAGATTTGATTGCATACATTTTCTTCTAATTACCGTGAAACGTTAAAAATCTTTGAGGAAAATATATGGAATAACTTATCATTTAAATTTAAATCGCAGAAAAAAAAGCAAAAGTAAAGTTTGAACAATTAGCAGGAGATATAGAAAATACCACGTATAATGATACATTAAAATTATATTTAGAAACGAAAACTAATGAATTAAATACTTAAGCTTTGAAAATGGCCATTTTTAATTACGATAATTAAATACGTTGCTTTGGAAAAACAAATTATAACTTTCTCAAATCTTCTTAATTGAATCTTTGTATTAATATATGTATCATACTTATGCGACATATATTTCATCTTTCTTTTATTTTAAAGGTTTTATCAGATTTAAATATGTGGTCAATTAAAAATTTCAATAGTTACGAATTGAACTAAAGGCGGAATATTATTTATTTACTTTTACAAGAGAAAAGAAAAAAAGGCTTTCCAACAAAATTCAAATTCTCTTTGAAAGAGTACAAAAATTGTATCTGGTAATACTGGTCAATAAAATTGAAAAAATTGATTAGAGTTATTTTGAAATTCTTGTGTATTGTTTAAATTGTACTTTTCAATAAAGGATTACTATTTTTAACTAAATTCACAAAAAAATTTAAATAAATGTAAGCATTTTTATCTATAATCGCAGCATACACATTAAAACGATAACATTCTGTTTACCCTATTTTTTAATATACAAAAAGGACACAATTCTATTCATGGGCAGCACTGTTAAAAGCGGTAAAGAAGTCGACGCTTGTCGGAACCAATTCTACTTTTTTTTTTGTTGAATATCATCAACTTCGTAGAAAGCGAAATTTAAAAAAAATTACAACAATAAAAAGCAAACATATAAGAAGCTAAGTTTGAAAATAATTCAGAAGAGTTTTAAATATATTTAATGAGTTTAAATGTGTGCAGCTGTTGGAGAAACATCAAATTATCAGAAAATAAAGCTGATGCTGGACAGATTGATGTAAATATAAACAAACACGTATTCTCCGTTTTGTATCTTTTAATGTGTAGTTTCTTTAACATTATTGTCTTTAAGAGAAATCAAATGGAAGAAACAGATGGAACAAAGTCGACTAATATTGTAAAAAGGATATAAATTCGGATTTGTATATTTGTGTAAAAGTTCTGAAGAAATAATTAAACTTATATAAAACGGTCAAGGCTACCAAAGAATCATTTCGTGAAAGGCAAATGCAAGAATTTACACTGAGCAACAATCTCGTGGAAAGGCTTTACATAAAGGCAGACTTTCTCGTTTATATGAAACCCAGAGTAGCTACAAAATGACAATCCTCGATGGCTGTATTATTGGCGATTATTAAGCATGTTCAATTGTTTCCATTTCTATATTTATATAAATTTACTTTGTAAGCCAAGATAAATATTGTTTTCTTTGTTTTTTGAACGCAGAGAAGTTATATAAGGAAGAAATTAAGACCGGGACGTTATATAGGAAGAACTTGCACATATGTGTGATCAAAAATACGTGACCATATCAAGAATTGTGCTAAACTTTCTTCTTGCCATCGTTGCGAGAACAAGGTGAAAAACCACTAGAAAACAAACAAAAAATCATCTTTTTTTCTCAATTAATATTTTTTCTTATTAATTCATATTATATTACATGTACGCTTGTGTGTGTGTTAAATACAATAATTTTTCAATATCTTTTATTACATGTTAATTTTAGACAAACCAAGCAGACACAACAATAAAATGGAATGAAATCGAAAATTATGATCCAAAAAACATTGTTGAATTTGCTTTGTTAATTACTTGTATTGTAAAATTAAAAGTGAAAAGAGATTTTTCTACTTCATTTTTATATTATAATAAAAAAATAATAGTTAAGAAATGATCTATAAAAATGTATATATAAGCAAATAACACCATTTTTCACGTAATGCAATTGTCAAATTTTCTCATGTATTTTATTTTTATTTATTTTATTTTAACAACCCTGTACTAACTTTTTTTTTTTATATATATTTACAAACTAAAATACGGAACATATGCTGTGCAATAGGGGAAATATAAAATTCACTTTTTTCCTGTCAAGTGAATTTTATTAGAGATAGTTTCTTTCTTAATGTTCGTGAAAATAGCTAAGAAATAATTTGTAGGAAATATAATTAAAATTAAATTAAAGTATGGCGACCATAAGTTTAACCAATTATGACGGTGCATATGAAAACTATGAAAAATGTGGAGAAATCCTTAAATCACCCACAATAATTGGTAAACATCAACAAGATCAGCATTATGCTTTATTATGCCTGCTATGCCAGGAAATTTGTTTACAATTTGAAACATTTATTGGTCATATTGAGCAAGAGCATGGACATAATCACGAATATGTGGCAGGGTCTAATTTGGAGATATCTGAGAACAACTCGATTAAAGATGAAGATGTAGCAGTAATTGATAATTGTTATAATCAAGGATATATAGAAGAAGATGAAAAGGTATAACCTGATTATTGGGAGTGCAATATGTTCAATATTGATTGATTGAAAATGTCTAGAATATTTTCATGGACCCTTTGGAGGAGCCAGAGGTAATGTTGGTAGGAGAAATGCAAGAAAATGTGAAGACTTATTTTAACAAAGAAGAACATAATCTCTGCTTAAAAACAAAACATCTAGAGCACCTAACATTGAAAGAAGAGCCACCGGAAAAAATTAGAGCATGTCGAGATTATCCTGAGTTGGGAGAGGTCGCGTTCAGAAATAATGAGGCTGAGAATTGTGAGGTAAAGAAGGACCTGCTGAAATCAAATAACTGTAAACGTAGACGTATTATTTTAGCCTTTCCAAACTCATTGTAGGCGCAGAGTGATAAAAAGATGACTTTATATCATCATCTTTTAGGCACTAGTTTTATAAAACTGATGTTTTCATAAAAGTCGAACCCATAATTCACTGTCAATTTCTGCAAAGCTTTCCAGGTTTCAGTTAGTTAATAGTAATCATTTATGCTGTTTCGAGATGTTACGCAAGCAAGTTCAACTTATGTAATGCAAACGCGCAAATAAAGTTTTGCATTAGCTCCGAAATTTTCGCACACATATTTTTGGAACTTTGTCGCAAAGTTTACATTATTTAATGTATTTCCGGAATCGTAGTGCTAGTTTACATTGTGTGTAAATGGCATCTGCTTTAATTGCGTATAGTTACAGAGAACTGATAAAATATCTAAGAAAAATTTAGCGCAAAGACTAAATTGATCCTGAAATTTCATAATAGTCAGATTTTAGCTGTTTTTGTGGTAGCGATTGGCATCTCAGTGTACGCGCCACATGTTTTAAGATTTTTGGGTTCTTTGCTATAATTGAAGTGAGCTTTGAATTTACATGTAATTCTTTTTTTTCTTATTAAACATAGCCTAATAAGCCGATTAAAAACAAAGTCCTATATTTCGGGCTTCATTACTAAAAACGATTCTTAATTTTTTACTGAAACATAGCCCGAAAAATCTTAAACTTTGAAGTGGGTAATAATGATATATAAGCTTTCTTTTAATTCACTTTACTGACTATATTTTAGAATATTAATTTAAAATTTTAGTTATACGAGCGGTTTTTGATGTTTACTCAGAAAAACGTCAAGGAATTAAGACTTTCTAAAATCATTTTATTATATATATTATATTATATTATATTATAGTTATTTTTTTATTTAATAGTTTGAACATTCCTTGTCGGTGAGTGATAATGAACTATTTGAAGACCAGCTTAACAATTCCCGAAAACACAAATACTGCAAATATAATGACGACGAAAATAGTTTGCATGATTTCAATGAATGTTCTGATGAAAATGACAATAGAAAGTTTAAATTGCCGAAGAAGATGAAAACAAATGAGCTTGACATTGACAAATTCATGGAAAAACGTCAGAATGTCTTGATTTTGTTGGCTGCGTATGAACAACAAGATGAATTGTGGGACAATACGAGACCACCTAAGCTGGTAAATCGTTGTCGTAAAAAGCGAGAGAAAGCTCTAAATCATATCGCTGACGAACTAAAAGAAAAAGTCGGACTTAACGTGAACATCCAGGATGTTGATAGAATTATTAAATATTTGCGTGTACGATACATTCGTGAGGTGCGCATACGTTTGCAGTTCATTAATAAAGAAGATTACAAGCCGTTGTGGTTTTATGAGAAAATGGAATTTCTTAAACCCACCTTACCTTTCATACAGGAGGTAATTATAAAAGTAAAATAAAAGTAAGCAAAATTAGAGAAAAATTTTCTTTGTAGATGGAGGAGGATCAACTTTTAGCTAAACCTGAATTGAACAGTGAGCAAATTATAAAATTAATAGAAATTTATAAAACTCACAGCTGTTTATGGGATGAGCAGGATATTTATTATAACTCTGAACAGCGTCGTCAGGAAGCGTTGACTAATATGTGCCAACAGATTAATGAAGAGTTAAATTTAAATTATTCATTAGCTGATGTGGAGAACAAAATTGATTTCATACATAAAATGGTAAAAAAAGAAAAAGAATCTCAAATGGAATATCAACAGCAACGGGATTGCAGAAGATCTGTGGATCCAGTTTATAAGTCGAATAATCGATTTTATGACAATATAGTGTTCTTGTTGCCGCATTTGGGTCCTTTTAAATGTTCACACTGCCCGAAGATTATTTACCACATTTACACTTTTCGTATTCATACGGCTAAACACGATGGCAGTAAACCGTTTAAATGCCGAGTTTGTCAATATGAGTTTACTCAAAAGCCAGGATATGTTATACACCTGAGGCGTCATACTCAGGACTTCCCGTTTGTTTGCAAATTCTGTCAGAAAGGCTTCCCATGCAAAAAAGAACTAAAATTGCATTTTCAAAATCACCCTGAATATGAAAAGGAATACATCTGCGATGTGTGTGGAGATGGTTTTACGCAGCAAAAGCTATTGAATTGGCATTTGAAAGTGCATAGCAATACACGAGATTCAATATGTAATGAATGTGGCAAAGGTTTTACTAATTCAAAGCTTTTATTTCAACATCGCAGCGTTCATAGCAAAGAAAAAAGTGTATGCAAATTATGCAGTAAGACATATGCCCACTATAGAGGCCTATCCCGGCATATGATTAAAGATCATGGTACGACGGTAGCGGCAGTAGCTGCTGTGTTAGGTGAAAAACCGAAAAAGCGAGTACTTAACATTAATGAAAAGAATTCTCACCAAGAAAGATTACCAACAGGCATCAATATTACTAACACTACAACATTTCAAGAGCCATCGTAGAAATAAAATAAAAACAAAAACAGAATATGTTTCTTGTAACAAATTTTACTTTCGCTAGAATAATATTAGCAACTGATCCGACGTGTACTGTGTACTGTGGTAGCTATACATTTGTCTTTGGTCATTTACATGACTATTAAATGGTGCCAGAGTTCGTTTTCCCCTTCTCCGTGTTTTACAACGTTGAAAATTTTAAAAAAGTCTGCGTAGCGTAGGCAAGAATTCATACTAGTTTGGGAGACTATTAATGTCAGAGTCATTTAAATTTGAGTTAATTAGATTGAGACTACTAGATTACTAGATTAGACTACTCGTAGTACTTTGTTTGATGACTGAACAGATCAATCTAATCTTAGTTAGTCTAAGCAGAAATTTATTCAATTTCAATTTCCTCTTTAAGTCCTAGTAACCCACACCACATCGACATTTCAATAAGAATTATACAACTATAATATGCAAACAAAAATAAAAAGCAGCTTATCACTTCTTATTTTTTATCCCCAAGTAATCGTCGTTGAAAAACGTTATATCGAGAAAAAAAAATCATGCGATAATAAGACCACGCTAAGAATATAATTAAATAATTTCTAAATGGTACTAAAAACCAACGCTAATATATCAATGCAAAGAAAGAGGAATAAAAAAGTTATTCCGCCTTAAGGACTAATATTTAATTGCCGTTTCGTTTAGTGCGGAAATATTTTTCTTATTGTCCAAACTGAATTATTATAATATAAACAAAACGAAAGATGACATGGGTGATACCAGATGTCCAGATGTCCAGATGTCCAGATGTAAATATATGTCCATTAGTATATTGTCCGCTTGTCGCAAAACTAAATTTTTTAGGATAACTTTCATGTTTTACTTCGTCATTTTGTAATTCATGTAACGTTTTTGATGTCGATTTTCAGGCGATGTCACATAAATTCACCGATACTATAGCATCATGTGAGCAAATTTAACAGCCGATAGTTGCTTTTCGTGCTGTCTTGTTACGTCAAATCTGCCGACACATAAGTAGGTGTCGGCTAGAACAAATGTGCATTACTGTTGAGTATAAGTCACGAAAATTTGCCACACAACCAACCCTCTTTCAAAGTTGCATTTTTACGAAAAAAACTGACGTGAAAAGAAAACATACACAAAACTAAATATATTTTTCAACCTTTGCAATTAAAATTTGTGCATTTTGTTATGCATAATGTGTCCATATATATTAGGTTGGGGAAAAGGTAATCCATTATTTTCCAATTCGCAATGTTAAATAAAGTTCTGAAGTTCTTATAAGATTGGATGGATTACCTGGATTTGGGGAAAAGGTAAAGGTAAAGGTAATCCATCCAATCTTATAAAAACTTCAGGACTTTACTTAACATTTCGAATTGGAAAATAATGGATTACCTTTTCCCCAAACTAATATATAAGAAATAAAATATATATTAGTTTGGGGAAAAGGTAATCCATCCAATCTTATAAGGACTTCAGGACTTTACTTAACATTTCGAATTGGAAAATGATGGATTACCGCTCAATATTTATGCAAATTTGTTGAGAGCGACACTATTTTTGTATGCGTCAGATTTGATGTAACGACGAGAGCGCCACACACGATTATCGCTAATTAAATTTGCCCACATGATGATATCATTTTCTTGCTTAATTAATGTCGTCTGTACAGAAGAAAGCGATAATGAAAAAGTTTCATGATTAGCCTCTTACAGTTTATCACTATATACTGTTTATCCCACATCTCATGGTACGACAACAGTTTATCACAACAGTGAATTATTATCATAACATAACACACAAAAAAGAGGTGGAAGAAGTGGAGGATTGGAATTCCTTTTTACCATTCGATAGTCGATATTGTAATGTATGTATGCATACAATAACGTGCATACATAATTATGTTTGCACAGGGTAGTGTGCAAAACAAAAGAAAAATAAGAATAAAACAAAATTAAAGAAACGGCACACTCCCGAAAATGCAGAGTATGCATACTATATCAAATTGCACTGGCGCCCTAATAACATAAATATACAATAAATTAAGTACTTATTAAATATTACTTTGTAAGCATTTATTTTAATACTAGACGACTGAAATACGTCACAAAAGCTATATATAAACTATGTAAATTTGAAAATAGAATTAATTGAATTTCAATCTTGATGCTGAGTTAATCTTAGCAGAAAATAATTGGTTTGACTTTCAATTCGAGAAGTTTTTGTAGTGACACTCTGCGCCGAGTAAATCTTGGCGAATACAGAGTGAATTGTCTTGGCGGGAACAGCCAGCCGAGCAGGTTAGGTGAACGTTTTTAACTCTGTTGAGATGAGGAATTACTGCCCGTCAATATTTAAATTATTACACTGTTAAGACGAGGAATTACTGCCCGTCAATAATTTAATAAACTGATACAATCCACCACAATATAAACAAAAATAAAGCATTTTTGGTTTCAATTTTATTTATTTAATTAATTTTTTTTTTGTTTTTAAGAACAATTATGTAAAGATTTATATTAAAATACATGCGCAATCATCAGTAAAGAAGTAATTTAGTAGTTTTAAGTAATTATTAACTAAATACAAAGATCTGATATTTTAAATTATTTTCAATCTAGAATTTACAAACGGATTCAACAAAATATAAGTAAATAAAGAGATTTATTTATACATAATATAGCACAACATTAAAATAAAGACGACTTTACATCATTTTCAAATCGTTTAGTTTTATTGCAATTTACAAAAATATTTAATTTTTATTTTTGAATAAAAACAAAACTATAAGACTTGAAGAAACGCACTTTCTCTAGTGGTTCTCATTTCCTATAATTTGCTTATTGTTACAAACATGTTTGGTTTAAATCTAAAGGATGATTACTTTTCAATTTTTTCAGTGACTTTTTCCAACTAATATTTTTATGCTATATATTGTTTCTACAAAGATTTGATTTTTTTTCTTAGAAATATATGATGCAATATGTGAATTATGAACAATTGTCCTTTTCAGCACAAAACACAAAAATTATATTAGGTTTTGTTTTCTTTTTTTAAACATATTTTCTTAAATAATTTACAAAGCTTATGTCAAATTCCCGTATATAGGTATTATTATATAATTGTCACAAGGTACAGGTAATCACAGGAAATTTACAATTTACTAAAATACAAATTAATAACGCTTATTTTATTTAAGGCTTATCATCAACTTATTAAGGAGTATAGATTAATAAAAAATTTAGTTTTTTTAAATAATAATAATGAAAACAAATGAACACAATAACGGTTTCAAACGTAAAAAAAAATTTAAGAAATTAAAAATTCCATCTTATTAACATATCACTCAATAAGTCAGTCTTCGGGAACACTGTTGACAGATCCATATAATTTCTGGATACTGGTCAAAATTTCATGGCATTCTGACAAACCGTTTATGGGTTAAAGTGTTTTTGGTCACTTTAGTTTTAAAATTTTCAGAACGATGGATGAAAAAAAAATTTCGTATGTTGATGGAACAGTGTTTTTTAGTCGGGAGAAATTTTCTTGAAGCCAAGCAGTGGCTTGATAAGTGTTTACGGAGACTGACTGACTGACTGAGACTGCTAAATTTAAGCGCGGTCGTATTAAACACAAATGCTGAAAGTTGCGCTCACCCAATGCTTTTGTAGTTGTCCCGTAAGACATAGAAAAAAATCCATAAAATAATTTTTAAAGATCGTAAAGTAAAGTTGCATAGGATAGCTGATGCCGCCGCATTGATATCAGAAGTTAGGTGAAATAAAAGGGGTTTTTTCATGCAATAAGTGACAATGGATGAAACAGACAGATTTATCACTAAGCTAAAGCGCCAAAAATCTGCAATCAGCTGAGTTCACAGTAACAAGTAAAAACTGTATTTTAAAGGGTTGGGCTAAAAAAGCTGCTTCTGATCGGAATATCATCGAATTTTCTCATATTTCGAATGAAAGTCGGTACTTCCTAAAAAAAATCATGTAGGTTCGTGTAGACATTTTCGTTATGTACTTGTCATATTGCGAATTTGTTGCCTCATGTGTTAGATATAAAACTGCTACACGACGGGTTGCTTATTATTACAAATGAATAAATTTTCGACGGACCTCGGGGGCAAGTTTCTTTTCATTTCTTATATTAAATAAAAAATTATTTTGTTGAAAAATGAATTTTTAATTTTTCAGGAAACAGAAGACTTGTTTATATAAACTTGGTTCTGATTTTGACAACATCGTTAGTTTCACGAGTATCGTAGAAGTTATTTTGGTTGTATATCTTAAGTAACGTAAATAACACAAAAAAAACAGAAAAGTAATGTAGGTGAGGTGTCACTCAAAATTATGTTAGGTGGCTAAGGTAGTCTTTCGAGCAGAGTTATGAAGAAAATGGCGATAGGCCTTTCCGGAGTTAACTAATTGTAGCAATAACGATTAAAGACTATACAACGAAAATCAAATCCTAATATGCAATATGAGTAATAAGCAAGCGACGCGTAAAAAAAAAAATCAAGGATCATGAACAACAAAGTAGTTGTATAAACTTTTTAAATTTTATATTAAACATTCCTTTTCTTCAAATTTCCGCAATATTTGCAAAGGTTCACAGTTTGTCAATTGCAGCGAAATTGTTTAGGGACATCAAGATCATCATAGAAGAAGAAGAATAAAAATAATCTTGATATTCGGGATTTTACTATTTAACATACAAAGAAAAAACATTCGCGTTTTGCGCAAATTAAGTTCCGTGAATTCTAGCAATGTAGCTTACTTTATAAGCTTCTATTTAACTTCCTGTTCTGTCAGCATGGCAGCGCTTTTTTTAAAAGCGAAACTTGGGGCATTTCCGAATGTCTGATCGTGCTAAACACACCTTTGCACACACCTTTAGCTGCGATGACGACGATAGAATCACTGAGAGTGGAGTGCCTAAAGGCTAGAAGAAAAGTGCGGCGCTCCAAGGCGAAACGAAACATCCTCGGCCTATAGACCTTCTCCAAAAATCTGCGCAGGGATCTGAAAAATGCCATAAGAAGCAGTAAAAAAAGGAGTTTCGAACGTATATGCCAAGAGGTCGAGATTAACCCATGGAGTACGGCATATAAAGTCGCAATGAAGAAGATGAAAGGGCACAGGTCACCACAAGTAATGTGCCCTAGGTCTTAATAGTAGACATAAAGGCCCCAGATCCGAACGAAGTTCCAAACATCGCATTAAAAGCAGCCATTCGAAGAAGACCGTAGATCTTTGTTAGGCAGCTGCAACAATGCATTAACGAAAGGACTTTCCCGGATAAACGGAAAACTCGAAGATTGGTCCTCATTCCGAAAGGCAATAAACCCCCCAACGAGCCATCGTCGTATCTGTCTGTTAAACACAGTGGGTAAACTACTCGAGATGGTTATATATGAGCGACAGTTGAAAGTGGATAATGGTGCCCTCTCCACTAACCAATTTGGTTTTAGAAAAGCGCGGTCAACAGTAGATGCCATAAAACACATAGCCAAGGTGGCATTGGATGCCACAGCCGGGGACAGCTGGCGAGGCGGCGAAAAGAAATATTGCATCATAGTTACACTAGATGTGAAGAATGCATTTAATGCACTATAGCTATTCCTTCACTTGAAAAAAAAAAATTGTTAAAAATAATAATGAAGAGAAAAAAAGGAAAAAGTCATCAATCAAAAAAAAGTCCATAAAAAAAATAATAATAGAAAAAAAAGATACGTATATATATAATAAATGTAAATAATAACAAACATACAAGGAGATGTCCCGTTACAAACTGCCTTCATTAGCAAATCTATGGAACATATAGGAAACGAATTCAACTTCATGGAAATGTCCCGTTACAAATTTTCTTCATGATTAATGCATAGCGATTTTATCAATATAAGTCAAACTTCCATAATGTCGACATCAAGCCAAAATATTTTATTAAACTATCGAACTGCCAAAAGCTCGCCCAACATCTACCTTGACGACTATCTCAGACTAGCGCCTGGGCGCTGGCTAAATGATACTTTAATAGAGTTCCACGGGATGTGGGTAAGGGAAGCGTTGACGAGGGACATCAACAAGAGAATTCACATCTTCTCGCCCTTCCTTTACCCCGAGCTTAACCAGGAGTTGCCCCGTTTGGATATGCTAAGAAGATGGATCATGAAGTTTAATCTGTTTGCTCTGGGAAGTCTGTTGATACCAGTATGCACCAACAAACACTGGATTTTGGCAATCATCTGCAACCCAAGTTTAAAGGAAGGAAAAACAAAAAGCCAAATCTTACTAGTAGATTCGATGAGACAGCGAGGTACGGAGCACATAGCCGGAAAACTACGAAGTTTCGTTGAGACGGAACACGGTCATCGCCCCACGAAGTTGCGAATTACCGCGGAAATGTTGACAGTGACCGCAGTGGAGGTGCCACAACAACAAAACAAAGCTGACTGCGGGGTGTTCGTCGCCCAGAACATGCTACAATATTTGATATGTAAATCCACCGATTGGGATGCAGCGGACCTCCCAGATGGTTGGCGTACCGAGGAAGAAGCCACCCATACCCGCCGGGAGCTGGCTAACACGATAGGAATTTTAGCCAGACAACAAGGGTACGCCGAGTGTATTTCAACGCTGGGATTTTTCGGAGGGGGGAATTGCTGCACCCGCAACAAAGGACACCACTGTTTGGCCAGAGCAGCAGATAACACAAGGCACGCGCAGCATGGCCACACCGCCACCGAACAAAGATCCCGAGGAAGTCGTAGCAGCATGAGTTTGCCCAGCCCCAGAAGAAGGGGTCAGCCCATCCAGCAGTATAACATCACGTTCAACTCTCCTCCGAGGGGTCCAATGGTTTCCACTGCCGGAAGATCACCCGGCATTCGAGAAATTGAAGGAGGGTGCCCCAAAATACCAGAGGGCATTATTATCGCGATTTTGATTATTACTATTACTTGAGATATTCCCTTGAATCAAGTGGAGGTTTTTGAATGCTCACTTGAGAGATCAGACTGGAGAAGACTGGTAGTCCTCCATACTGAAACTTGTCTGGGAGCAAGCAAGCTTGAACTCCTTCAATAGGTCCCCTCAATAAATTTAACGGTGTTCAACGGAGAACTCCGAGTGGAGAAGACTGCTAGTCCTTCACTCGTAGGATTCACTTGAATCAAGTGGAAGTTTTCGAATGCTCACTTGAGAGGTCAGACTGGAGAAGATTGGCAGTCCTCCATACTGAGACTCTCCATATGTCTCCTTAATAGTTCTAAAGACTCACCTATCGCTGCTGTTAAAGTAATTCCCAGAAACCCGCGTTATCGAGAACCCGTGGTCAGTCAGATTTATTTTTACAAGCAACAATCGTCGAGAAATCCGCGTCAATCAGATTCATTTTTGCAAGCAACAGTCAGAATAATCATTACTAAATCACAACCGCGACGTGACCAGCCCGCTATGCTGGTTTTTCCTTTCCCCGAGTTTTTCCGTTTCCGTTTATTTTTCCTAGTTCGCTGGATTTTTCTTCGGTTAGCTTCATCATCCCTTTTTTCCTGTGGCCTACGCTGCTAAATTGCGTAGGATAAGGCGCAAATGATAAAAATAAAGAATAAACATCATCCCAGATCAAGTTGAAAGTCCCGTATTATCATTTTTATAATATAAATTTTCTTGGGACGGATTATACTGGAAAGCCCTGAGCAATACCCCAGCTATAGACAACCATTACAAGTGGTCTTTACTTTGCGCTTCGCACGTTTTTGATTTAAAAAAAAAAAAAGAGAAATAAATAATTTAAAATAAATAAAATTAAAAACTTGAGCTGTACGCACAACCATCAAGATTTCTACGTGAAAACAATGAATATCTGTGCATGGCATGTCCACTTTACAAAGGAGAAGAATAATTGAAGAATTTGTGTGAACAACAACAACAATTCAAGATACTTAACAAAATCGTTCCTTTTTGAACGTAAAAGACTCTCAGCACCAAAGCGAAGTAAGTAAAGCAAATTGGAATAAAATTTTGATATAAAGTTTTTACTGCAATGGAGCTTTATATAATTAGGTTATATATAGTAACGAATTTGAATAAAACTCATGAAAGAATTTTTTTTTATTCAATTGTTTTATTGTTGAGTTCAATTTTCTACTCAACAATTTATTAAAAAGACTCTCCAATTACTTTCTGGTAATGAAACTTTCCATACATATTTTATGAAGTTCGAACCATTTGTTAACCTAAAAAGGAATTTTTTTTCTGAAATTTCGCAGTGGTTCTCCCTTGTAATGTACCACACAACATAAATTACTTAATATACTTATTTATTATAGCATTCGTATTACATTTATTTTTAACATAAGCATTTATTTTTAAATTTCGTTTTGTTAACATAAGCATTTATTTTAAATTTCGTTTTGTTAACATAAGCATTTATTTTAAATTTCGTTTTGTTAACATAAGCATTGATTTTAAATTTATTTTTGTTAACGTACGCATTTACTTTAAGTTACATTAGCATAAGTAATATTGTAAAATAGATATAAGCCAACAGAATTCAAATAAAGAAGACACTTGTGATCTAGAAACCAAAAGCTTCTGTTTCTGTCCTTGGTATTGTTATCGTATAGATTTTTAATCAACCAAGCACTCCGCGAAACTTCG